>JAJJWW010007023.1:0-29732 GCA_023531295.1 Papaver armeniacum | reverse complement strand
ACAAACTACATCATTTTCCTCACGAAGAATCCTTAATTGGGAATCACGATATTTTACCATACCAATCATCAAATTGACCATGTGTTTTAGCCTATTGATTTCAGCTGTCGGGATTCTAACAAGTTTTAGAATCGCTGCACTCTCTTGGGCTGCTTCCTTTCTACTTCGTAGTCAAACTCATCGATGAAGATAGTCGTGGTAACACAAATCAATACTTGTCTCTGTTTCGTAGGAACAAAATGTTCATCTACATTTGAGATCGATAAATCTTTCTCTTTAATAGATTTCATAGAAACAAATTTTTTGTCTCTGGTGATGCGTTTTTCAGAGATAGCACTATTGTCCATAGAGTCAGATTTTTATAAACATAGACTTATGAGGTCTTTAACGTGTTTGCCTTCTCTGATACCAATTGAAAAAGCGGGGCTCTAACAACCACACCCAATATTTCATTTAGGCAATCTGTATGGACTAGCTCCAGTATAATTCCAAGAGAATCAACTAGATAGTCAGACTCAATCAAGGAAAATATATCCAAGAGTTATATCTCTGTTTCTCAATGTAATCAGCAAATCAAACAGATAGAAATTCGTGAGCCTGATTATTATGAGAAACAACTTGAACGTTACCAAAGACCAATCTTCAAGTGTCAATCAATTTCAATTAACAACCAAAGGTTGGATTTACCAATTGATTGAACTACGCACAACCTGTGATATTTCAATTATATAAGCAAATATAATGCGGAAAAGAAATAACACAGACACCAGAAGTTTTGTTAACGAGGAAATAGCAAATACAGAAAAATCCCGGGACCTAGTCTAGATTTGAACACCGCACTATATTAAGCCGCTATAGACTCTTGCCCACTACAAGTTAACTTCGGACGGGAATGTAGTTGAGCCCTAACCAATCTCACACTGATTAAGGTAAATTGTGTTCCTTACTCCTCCGAATCTCAGCATGACTCTATGCACTTGATTCCCTTAATTTATCTCACCCACAACTAAGAGTTGCTACGACCTAAAATCGAAGACTTGATAAACAAATATGTCTCCCACATAAAAGTCTATTCTGATAGATAAATATGTCTTCCATAGAAATACCTACGAAGTTTATTCCGCCTTTTGATAAATCAAGGTGAACATGAACCAATTGATAATCCGGACTTATATTCCCGAAGAACAGCCTAAAAATATCAATCACCTCACAATAACTTTACTATATGGAAGTAGAACAACTTATTATGGAATCACAAAGAATGAGACGAAGAGCTTTGTGATTACTTTTTATATCTTACCTATCGGAGATAAATCTCGAGCAAATCTTAGAGAAGATAGCCTCAATACGATAGAACAAGTAAGATCATAACGCGTAACTACAGAGAAAATAGTTGGGTCTGGCTTCAAAATCCCAATGAAGTCACTAAGTCGTTAACCTACAATGGTTTTAGGAAAAACCTAGGTTAAAGGAGAATCGACTCTAGTCGCAAATAGTATCACACAGGAGGTGTGGGGATTAGTTTTCCCAATTGCTAGAATTCTCCCTTATATAGTCTTCAAATCGGGGTTTGATAACTTTGGAACAAAGCAATCAATATTCACCGTCAGATGAAACCTGATTTAAGATTCAATTTAATATCTTTCCACCGTTAGATGGTCTTATCTTGTTACACACAGATGAAATATACTTTCATTTAGATATGGGTAACCGTACCTAAACGTGTATATTGAGTTGGATCAATAACATTTAACCGAAGTTAGCCACATTGATAGGTGTAGAATACACTGTATTTACTATCTAGAGTTTATGCTTTCTTTGCTATTTTTCGTGTGAATTTTGTATTTTACGCTTGTTTTGAGTTTTGTAGCTACTTTGGAGTCACACGGAAGAAAAGAAGAAGAAATCATTCAATTTGAGCAAAAAGGGCAATTTTGTCATTTCCGTGGTGAACACTATCCTGAGCCCTGTAATGGTTAAGGGGCAGCTCTTTTGGAAGGAATACTAAATGCAGTCCAGATGAGGTTAAGGGGCAGTCCATCAGGTTAACCCTTATCACTGTGACCAGACACTGAATAACCTACCCTCATCTAACCCTAAATCGTGAAGAGGTTCTTTCTCTTCTATCGCTCATTTCTCACCTGAACCAAGAGAGAAGAGATGGCGCAGCCGTTACTATTCGAGAGCCGGAGAAATTGAGAGACGAGGATTAATGAATCGAGAATCGAGAGACTACAGAGATGATGGGAAGAGATGGAGAACAAGATGGGTTCGATTGTGGTGGTTCAATCTAGGGTTCGGAACTGAGTTGGTGCTGTTGATAATCACTGAGAAGAGATCGATGAAATAGAAGGTTAGGGTTTGAAGATGGGTTTGTGATTTCATTGCTGATGGTGCGATTCAGAGATTGAGAGCTGAATGTTTATCAGCTGTTGCCGTCGAACTCAGTAGATGGAAGAAGAGTTTGGTGACGTCAGAAATCGAGGGTTTGATTCGAATTGTTGATGTCGATCAAGAAATTGAGATAAGCGAGATTGCTCACGGTCGGGAGAAATAGAGTTGAAGCTCAGGGAGATAGGGTGTGATTCGAGTCTGTGGTGAAGGTGTCGAGAAGATGGAGCTGATGAATTGAAAGTAGAGATCGAAGTGAGTGCTGCTGAGAATTTGAGACACAGACACTGAGGCTTGAATGAGATTGACAGGTCTTGTGGTGTGCCAAGACATGGCAATAGACCTGGAGGTGGAAACATGGCCTGGGAAGAGCTGAAGTTGGAACTGAAGCTGCTTAGATGAATATGAGAAGGAAGAGGAGCCAATGGTGGTACTGAGTTTGATTGCAGCTCAGATAGAGCAAGGTGGTGCAGGACAAGGTGCTTATGGAGATGGTGTATGGAACTGCAGGGGATGGAGTGTTGCAGCTGTAGGCTAACTGAGACAGAACTGGTGCTCGGCTAGATGTATGTTGCAGGTAATGGCTTGAGTATTAGCTGAGCTGGGAATGAAGTGAAGCTGCTTAATTAGATGAATGTCTAGGTTTACAGCAGTGCAGGCGATGGCTGGATATGAATTGGTGCAGCAGCTATACAGGTCATGGTGATAGCAGAGTGCAAAGATGATTGAGCCGAGAGTTACAAGGCACTGAATTGTAGTCTGTGAATGAGTGTTGCTGTCTCTGAGTTGCAGTTCAGTGACGATGAAGAAGTGAAGAGCTTGGTGGTTGGCTAGCATTGCGCAGGTGGAAATGGAACTGAATGGTGGCTATTGCAATGGTGGAATTTTGCAGCTGTAGTAAGTGGCTTGGAGGTTTGGCACTAATGATTGCAGGGTTGGTGGTGTTGATATTGCAGAAAATGTGTGAATGAGTCAGCTGATGAATGGTTCTCAAGGACTGGGTGTGAAGCCAATTGCAGGAAGGGAGTAGGTGCAAGCTGATGGCTGCAATACCTGAGATGCAAGACAGGGCCATCTTGGCCGTGAATGAAACAGGGAAGATACAGCCCTCATGGCCGTGAACTGCACTATGCAAGATTGCAGTGGCTTGGACTGAGTCGGATCGTTGACTCATTTCAACTCGGCGATGACCGATCCAGACGAGTCAGAGCGACTCAACTCACCCCAAATAAGACCAGTCACCGAGTTAGAAGTCGACTCGACTCGACTCATTCCTTTGCCTTGACCGTTGACTGACGGTTGACCTGCTTGACCGTTAGTCCTAACGGTGGACTCGACGGAATATTCCGTCGAATATTCCCTTGACGGCAACAACTCAGGTGGCGGCGCGATAATTCCGGCGGATTCCTCGCCATAATACCAGATTTTCCTATGAGCCAAAAATTCCAAATTTTCTATGGACTTCTCTCATGGATGTGAAGACTTGGGCTAGGAATTGGATGGAGAATTGGACTCAAATTTGGAAAGAGAAGATGGAATAAGAGAAAGACTTGAATTTGGAAATTGAATTGCAAAAGGAAAAGGGTTCTATTCCTTGGAAGATTTGGAGAATATTGAAGCCTATAAATAGAGAAGTTTTCTACATCTTTTACACACCTCTCTACACACACAACACTTTTCTTTTCTTATTCTTTGTGTGAACTCTTTAGCATGAGTAGCTAATTTTATTGATTGAGGATGAATTCCTAGTTCTTAATATGATTTAAGTTTTTGTTTTCAATTCTATCTTGAAGTTTTTCACATAATTATCGTTTGGTTTTACTAATAGGAATGATCTTAAAGACATTCATGATTGATTGATAGATTGTTTAGGTGGCCAACTAAATTGATTTGTTAATTTGATCTAAAGCTAGTGAAAGTTAGGAGATAAGTAATCGTTTCTTGACTCTTTACATAAGTAGCAAACACGAGACCTTGCGGAGGGATTCCGTGGAGCAATTGTGTGTAGAAACAACGCTAGAAAGTAAACCAAGCGAACCGAGTTTAACTACTAGTACTAAACCTAAATTCATAAATCTTAATGCATTTAGGGAATTACATCTTGTAAGCGAACCTCAAGGTGGTTCTTTTGAATAGAATCTGATAACTAAGCGGACCTGTTACTCAGTGAAATAAGGGATTTTGGGGCTAGCTAAGCGGACCTGCTATCCTACGGTTGGTGATAATTTGTGACTAATAACAAGTAGAAAAGAACATAACTTTAATCATTGTTTAGCAACGAAGAAGGATTCCTTGATCTTGTCTCTCTTATTGCTTTCAACTTTATCTTTTAATTGCTTTGTTTATTTTCTTTTACTTTTTACACCCCCTTCCTTTTGTGACAATTTTTACAACTAGAATCTCTTGCTCCTCGTGGGAACGAACTTGACTTCCATTATATTATTTTTAATTGAGTGGAAATATTAATTAATTTGATTGCACCTACGACACGCATCAAATTTTGGCGCCGTTGCCGGGGAGCAGCGGATGATTTTTAGTTGTTTTTATTTTTCTTTTTGCTTTATTCTTGCTTTGTTGGATTCTATTTCGTATCTAACTTGAGTTTTTGCGAATCTTATTTCAGTGCCGTTTTCCATGTATGGTGGACAAGAGCAAGCATATTACAAAAATCAATACGGTTTTCAACCTCAACATTATGACAACTTCCAACCATCCTTAGGATACAATCAAAACCAATCTTTTGGCTATGATCAAATTCCTACAGAACATTATGGATATTCTCATACATATCAACAACCTTATGACAGTTTTGCAGATAAGATGTCTGCCATGATTGGGGATCTTCAACAAAAGTTGCAAGAATCACATCGAGAAATTCAAAGGAATTCGGAGAAATTATACGAACAAATTAACCAACCTTTGGAGATTTTTGATGACGCTAGTGTAGATTACTTGAGCCTTGATCTTAATAATGATCAATCACCTATTCAAAAGGAAGAGCTTGAGGAAGATGCATTTATTGTTTGGAAAAAATTTCTTAGGGAAAGATATGAGTCCGCGGAAGTGTATGAGCGTTGCAACAATGATAAAGTTATTCCAACTCCGGATCATAATAACGATCCTTCACCTATTCAAAAGGAGGAGTTTGGATATCACTTGCCTATTGTTGTAAACGAAGTAACACCCTCACAAGAAGATCTTACAATCTATACCGATGAAAATCATTTTAGTGAATGGCCCGATTCCGATGATGAGAATGTTGAAGAGATGATGCTCGTTAATGAAACCAAATTGGTTGATTTTGTGGAAGACCCAATTGAACTTGCCAATGATTTTAATGATGCCAAGACTTTGGTTAAGGTAGAAAACGACGAAGAATGGTTGCAAGGTTTAATAGAGGACCACGATATACAAGAGGTAAGTAATTCACTTGAATTTTTTAAGGATGAAGAGGATTCTATAATACAAGAAATTGTGCAAGGTTTGTCTAATCCTTTGCATATTGATTCTTCTCCTTTACCTCTTATTGGTTTGAATGTATGTGCTTCGAAAGTATTTTTGGATGATTTTGTTTCTAAATATCCACCATTGGAAACACTTGATTCTAACACCATGCAGGTTTGCCAAGAGGAATACATGGAAGTCCCAAAATTCTATGTTCTTTATACACTTCCGAGTGTGGACGAGAATAAGTGTGGGGGAAATTTCAATCGAGCGATAATTTCACTATTATTTTCTTGTGCTAACATTTGTATGGAGTTATTGTTTTCAAAACAGGTATTATGGGTGGATCCCCAAATTTTCAGATTGTTAGTATATGGGGAATGAATCTTGCAAGAGCTAAGTCGGGCCGTCGACTTTAAAACAAGCGCTTAATGGGAGGCAACCCATAAGTTTTGTATTTCTTATTCTTTTTGCTTTTTGCTTTTTGCTTTTTGCTTTTTGCTTTTTGTTATTTCTTTTTCTTATTTCTTATCATGTTAAAAATTCCCACCTTGACTTTACTATGAGGATTCAATTACATTGAGGACAATGTAAGGTTTAAGTGTGGGGGAGTGGTTAAGCATGTATTTAAACACAAAAAAATTAAAAAATTTTGAAAAAAAAAAAAAAAAAAAAAGTTTTACCTAAAACTTCAACTTTTTAAAGATTTTAGAGTCACTAGCATACTTCTAGGTATGTTTACATAGAGATTTTGACCGACATAATTGAACTTGGAAATGTTAGAGAACTACATTCGGATTTCTTGCTTGTTTGAGTGTTAAATAATGGATTTAATCATGCCGGTGATGCGAATTTGGTGCAGGGAGAAATGCGTTATTAGAGTTGATGATCAATCATTAGTGGAGACTACCCGTATTCATATCATGTGAGGCACCGAACAGAAATTTTCCATCTACTAAAGAGCTTCTTTTGAGAGTGTGTCACCGTACGTTAATTCCGGGTAGAATGGTGAGCTACCCAACCTCCCACCAATAGAAGCACTACTCTTTGATCTCTTGAGTGCTAATTTTGTCAATCATGAGGGTGACGTATATAGATGAAAGCTTCCTTCTTGTAGTTCGATTTGCAGTTAGCACCATTCTCTCGCGACAACAACGGATCCATAGAAACACTCTCATCATCAACATGGAGCGACATCAAAATCTACAAGGAAAGTTGGAAAAGTTTAAGGTTTACAAGCAACGGAACGAGAAAAAGAGCAAATTTCAAACTCAAGTAAAGCAACATACAAATGAGCGGATTTTTACATATATGTTGAGGACTTACAATACAATGAGGTAATTTTATATTCAAGCATGAAGACTTATTCACAAGAGCGAAGAAAATTAAAAGGTAAGAATTTTTGAAAGTTTGTGATTTCAAGACGATACAAGTTGTGAAGAATCAAGTGGTAAAATACTTCTTCCACGGCCATGGTTTATTTTGTATTTAATTTCTCTTGTTTTCAAAAAAAAAAAAAAAAAAAAAAAAATTGAAAAAAAAAAAAATTTGAAAAAAAAATTTGAAAAGAAAAGGAAAGAGAAAAAAAAAAGAGAGAAAACAAGAGAAATATTTGTTCTTATTTTTATTTAATGAGCCGTGGGGAAGGAAAATTTATAAGGAGGTTTCAAGCGACAAGGATTTAAGGTAAAAAGGTTACAAATTGTCAAGGAATTACGAAGATCAAGAGTTTATCATTAATAGTTGAAACCGAAGACGAAGACTAAGAAGATCAAGACGAGGAGCGGAAGACGTTTCTATTGGATGTCGTGAGAGTGGTGTTATCATAATTGGCGATCGGATAAGAAGGTGAGTAAGTAATCTCATCCTCAATAATAAATGGTTGATTTCCTTTCTTAGAGATCGTCAGAAAAATGGTTTTTTTTTTTTCAAAATATTAAAAGATGTGGGTTTTTAAAAATATTTCGGAAGTTGTCCTTCCCACCATTCAACGTGTTGCAGGATTTCTCTTTTCACTCCTACCTGCACACATGTGAGAACCATAAAAAAGCCGTCTTTTTGAGTGCAATTATCATAAAATCCTATTTGGTGAGGCAGAAGTCGAGGCGAAATGCTTATTGATCGTTTCTCAAACACGCATTCTCTCATTATGGTGTGGTTATTTCTCACTCAATATTTAAGAATGAGAATATGTTCTTTAGTATTTCTAACTTCTTATTACTAGCATGCAAAAACTCTATGTCCTCATAACTTTTTGGATGCTTAGGACGCTTGAACGCTTTGAAGTTGTGAGTTTTTAGTTTGATTTGCTCGAGGACTAGCAAAGTCTAAGTGTGGGGGAATTTGATAGGTGTAGAATACACTTGTATTTACTATCTAGAGTTTATGCTTTCTTTGCTATTTTTTTCGTGTGAATTTTGTATTTTACGCTTGTTTTGAGTTTTGTAGCTACTTTGGAGTCACACGGAAGAAAAGAAGAAGAAATCATTCAATTTGAGCAAAAAGGGCAATTTTGTCATTTCCAGGGTGAACACTATCCGGAGCCCGGGTAATGGTTAAGGGGCAGCTCTTTTGGAAGGAATACTAAATGCAGTCCAGATGAGGTTAAGGGGCAGTCCATCAGGTTAACCCTTATCACTGTGACCAGACACTGAATAACCTACCCTCATCTAACCCTAAATCGTGAAGAGGTTCTTTCTCTTCTATCGCTCATTTCTCACCTGAACCAAGAGAGAAGAGATGGCGCAGCCGTTACTATTCGAGAGCCGGAGAAATTGAGAGACGAGGATTAATGAATCGAGAATCGAGAGACTACAGAGATGATGGGAAGAGATGGAGAACAAGATGGGTTCGATTGTGGTGGTTCAATCTAGGGTTCGGAACTGAGTTGGTGCTGTTGATAATCACTGAGAAGAGATCGATGAAATAAAAGGTTAGGGTTTGAAGATGGGTTTGTGATTTCATTGCTGATGGTGCGATTCAGAGATTGAGAGCTGAATGTTTATCAGTTGTTGCCGTCGAACTCAGTAGATGGAAGAAGAGTTTGGTGACGCTGTAAATCGAGGGTTTGATTCGAATTGTTGATGTCGATCAAGAAATTGAGATAAGCAGAGATTGCTCACGGTCGGGAGAAATAGAGTTGAAGCTCAGGGAGATAGGGTGTGATTCGAGTCTGTGGTGAAGGTGTCGAGAAGATGGAGCTGATGAATTGAAAGTAGAGATCGAAGTGAGTGCTGCTGAGAATTTGAGACACAGACACTGAGGCTTGAATGAGATTGACAGGTCTTGTGGTGTGCCAAGACATGGCAATAGACCTGGAGGTGGAAACATGGCACGGGAAGAGCCGAAGTTGGAACCGAAGTCGCTTAGATGAATATGAGAAGGAAGAGGGGCCAATGGTGGTACTGAGTTTGATTGCAGCTCAGATAGAGCAAGGTGGTGCAGGACAAGGTGCTTATGGAGATGGTGTATGGAACTGCAGGGGATGGAGTGTTGCAGCTGTGGGCTAACTGAGACAGAACTGGTGCTCGGCTAGATGTATGTTGCAGGTAATGGCTTGAGTATTAGCTGAGCTGGGAATGAAGTGAAGCTGCTTAATTAGATGAATGTCTAGGTTTACAGCAGTGCAGGCTATGGCTGGATATGAATTGGTGCAGCAGCTATACAGGTCATGGTGATAGCAGAGTGCAAAGATGATTGAGCCGAGAGTTACAAGGCACTGAATTGTAGTCTGTGAATGAGTGATGCTGTCTCTGAGTTGCAGTTCAGTGACGATGAAGAAGTGAAGAGCTTGGTGGTTGGCTAGCATTGCGCAGGTGGAAATGGAACTGAATGGTGGCTATTGCAATGGTGGAATGTTGCAGCTGTAGTAAGTGGCTTGGAGGTTTGGCACTAATGATTGCAGGGTTGGTGGTGTTGATATTGCAGAAAATGTGTGAATGAGTCAGCTGATGAATGGTTCTCAAGGACTGGGTGTGAAGCCAATTGCAGGAAGTGGGTAGGTGCAAGCTGATGGCTGCAATACCTGAGATGCAAGACAGGGCCATCTTGGCCGTGAATGAAACAGGGAAGATACAGCCCTCATGGCCGTGAACTGCACTATGCAAGATTGCAGTGGCTTGGACTGAGTCGGATCGTTGACTCATTTCAACTCGGCGATGACCGATCCAGACGAGTCAGAGCGACTCAACTCACCCCAATAAGACCGATCACCGAGTTAGAAGCTGACTCAGTGACTGACTCATTCCTTTGCCTTGACCGTTGACTGACGGTTGACCCGTTTGACCGTTAGTCCTAACGGTGGACTGACGGAATATTCCGTCGAATATTCCCTTGACGGCAACAGAACTCAGGTGGCCGGCGGCGACAATTCCGGATTCCGCCATAATACCGATTTTCCCGAGCCAAAAATTCCAGAATTTTCTATGGACTTCTCTCATGGATGTGAAGACTTGGGCTAGGAATTGGATGGAGAATTGGACTCAAATTTGGAAAGAGAAGATGGAATAAGAGAAAGACTTGAATTTGGAAATTGAATTGCAAAAGGAAAAGGGTTCTATTCCTTGGAAGATTTGGAGAATATTGAAGCCTATAAATAGAGAAGTTTTCTACATCTTTTACACACCTCTCTACACACACAACACTTTTCTTTTCTTATTCTTTGTGTGAACTCTTTAGCATGAGTAGCTAATTTTATTGATTGAGGATGAATTCCTAGTTCTTAATATGATTTAAGTTTTTGTTTTCAATTCTATCTTGAAGTTTTTCACATAATTATCGTTTGTTTTTACTAATAGGAATGATCTTAAAGACATTCATGATTGATTGATAGATTGTTTAGGTGGCCAACTAAATTGATTTGTTAATTTGATCTAAAGCTAGTGAAAGTTAGGAGATAAGTAATCGTTTCTTGACTCTTTACATAAGTAGCAAACACGAGACCTTGCGGAGGGATTCCGTGGAGCAATTGTGTGTAGAAACAACGCTAGAAAGTAAACCAAGCGAACCGAGTTTAACTACTAGTACTAAACCTAAATTCATAAATCTTAATGCATTCAGGGAATTACATCTTGTAAGCGAACCTCAAGGTGGTTCTTTTGAATAGAATCTGATAACTAAGCGGACCTGTTACTCAGTGAAATAAGGGATTTTGGGGCTAGCTAAGCGGACCTGCTATCCTACGGTTGGTGATAATTTGTGACTAATAACAAGTAGAAAAGAACATAACTTTAATCATTGTTTAGCAACGAAGAAGGATTCCTTGATCTTGTCTCTCTTATTGCTTTCAACTTTATCTTTTAATTGCTTTGTTTATTTTCTTTTGCTTTTTACACCCCCCTTTTGTGACAATTTTTACAACTAGAATCTCTTGCTCCTCGTGGGAACGAACTTGACTTCCATTATATTATTTTTAATTGAGTGGAAATATTAATTAATTTGATTGCACCTACGACACGCATCACACATGAACACTTTTGTGTCAACCATGTTCATCTTAACACTTCTAGATCAAATGATAATCAAATGAATCAAATTGTGTTACTCATAGAGTTGTTCAAATGTTTATATTCTCATAGTATATTCTCATAGAAGTATACAAGACACAATTGAAGCAAAATCGGATTGATTCAAAAGAATCAGTTCATGAACATTTTAGCCACGGTTTGCAAAGATTGTATTCCTTAATTTATAAATGTATTTGTTCATAATATGAAATCATACTTAGCCGATTTTAGAACTTAACCTCATAAGTTTGCAAACGGGTACGCAAACTTAAGTTCCGGACTTTGGTCATATCCGACAGTTCGCAAACGGGTGTACATACTGTCGTTCCGGACCGAACTCAGGTGAATAAGTTTGCAAATGGGTACGCAAACTTAGTTTCCGGACTTTGATAGTTAAAACCGTTCGCATACGGGTATGCGTACTTGGTTCTCGGACCTGAATCATTCTTACAACAGTTTGCATACGGGTATGCATACTGTGTTATATCCAGACAATGCTTAATTGTTCTAAACTCTCATTTCATCATTTAAACATTCTTAGAAGATGACAATAACCGTCTCACACAAACTATTAGCTTATAAGCAATTTTCAAGTGATCGAATGATCAATATGAAACATTCCGAGTCTACATCAAATGACCGTCTCATACAAATCATGTAAGATGTTTGAAAAAGCGGGGGTACAACAACCACACCCAATATTTCACTTAGCAATCTGTATGGACAAATTCCAATGTAATTCCAAGAGAATCAACTAGATAGTCAGACTCAATCAATGGAAATATATCCAAGAGTTGTATCTCTGTTTCACAATGTAATCAGCAAATCAAACAGATAGAAATCCATGAGCCTGATTATTATGTGAAACAACTTGAACGGTACCAAAGACCAATGTTCAAGTTTCAATCAATATAATCAACAACCAAATGTTGGATTCTCTAATTTATTGAACTACGCACAACCTGTGATATTTCTATTATATAACAAAATATAATGCGGAAAAGAAATAACATAGACACCAGAAATTTTGTTAACGAGGAAACTGCAAATGCAGAAAAACCCCGGGACCTAGTCCAGATTTGAACACCACACTGTATTAAGCCGCTGCAGACACTAGCCTACTCCAAGTTAACTTCGGACTGGAATGTAGTTGAGCCCTAACCAATCTCACACTGATCAAGGTATAGTTGCGCTCCTTACGTCTCTGAATCCCAGCAGGACTTTATGCACTTGATTCCCTTAGCTGATCTCACCCACAATTAAGAGTTGCTACGACCCAAAGTCGAAGACTTGATAAACCAATCTGTCTCACACAGAAAAGTCTATTGTATAGATAAATCTGTCTCCCACAGAAATACCTACGAAGTTTTTGTTCCGTCTTTTGATAAATAAAGGTGAACAAGAACCAATTGATAATCCGGTCTTATATTCCCGAAGAATAGCCTAAAAATATCAATCACCTCACAATAATCTTAATCGTATGGTAGCGAAACAAGATATTGTGGAATCACAAACGATGAGACGAAGATGTTTGTGATTACTTTTATCTTGCCTATCGAAGAAAAAATCTCGAGCCAATCTTAAAGAAGATAGTACTCAATTACGATAGAAACACCAAGATTAGATCACGCAACTACATAGAAAATAGTTGGGTCTGGCTTCATAATCCCAATGAAGTTTTCAAGTCGTTAACCTACAGTGTTTCGTGAAAAACCTAAGGTTAAAGGAGAATCGACTCTAGTCGCAATTAGTATCACATAGGTTCCGCAGTTGCTGGAGTTCTCCTTTATATAGTCTTCAAATCAGGGTTTACAATCAATGCTACCTTGGTAACAAAGCATTCAATATTCACCGTTAGATGAAAACCTGATTAGACTCAAGCTAATATCTTTCAACCATTAGATCGAACTTAGCTTGTTACACACAAATGAAATGTACCTTTATTTAGGTTTGAGTAACTGTACCTAAACGTGTACACCTTGTTGGCTCAACAATAGTTAACCGAAGTTAGCCATATGAACACTTTCATATCAACCTCATTCATCTTAACCATAATTAGTTCAAATGACTCAGATGAAACTAGTTCTAGAGTTGTTCAATTTTTTATATTCTCATAGAAGTATACAAGATACAATTGAAGCAAAATCGATTTTGATTCACATGAAACAAGTCATGAACATTATACAAGGTTTGCAAAAGATTGCATTCCTTAATATTATATAAATATATTAGTTCATGAACAACCCAATTTTAGAACATCATCTACTTAGGTACGCGTACCTAAGTAGCCCGACCAAGTTTGGGTTTTACCAGTACGCGAACCGGTACGCATACCATCCAAACTCAGCAGAAATTCCCGGACCTGAACCTTACGCTAGTACGCGTACCGGTTTGCATACCAGGTTCCCGGACTTTCTCAAAATCATGTACGCATACGGGTATGCATACCATGGTTCCCAGACATGGATTACATATATTCAAGCATGCATATTATGCTTAAATCCAATTGTTCTAAACTCTCATTTCAACCATTGAAACATTCTTGGAAGACGGGAATAGCTGTGTCATACAAACTATTAGCTTCAAAGCAATTTTCAAGTGATCGAATGATCAATACGAAATATTCCGAGTCTACATAAAATGACTGTCTCACACAAATCATGTAAGATGTTACCAGGCGATTTTTCACATGATCATCTTTTGACTTTCACAAGAATATAAGATGAACTTGGTTAAAGTGAAAGCATACCAACACATATTTCGAGAAATATGTAAGCGAGTTAAACTCAGCTCGAAATGAAGGATATATTTGTTACTTACCTATTTTATTTTAATAAAAATGCTAGTAATAAAAACTACCTAAAATTGTTAGGAGGATTATAAATACGAAATATATATAAGAGAGAAATTAAAAGATATCAAATTTATACCCTTTATAGAGTATAACTTAATATGGAATTTAGTTGTTGGATCCAAGTATATATTCTTTTTAAAGGAATGAAGGATATATTTGTTTCCTTAATTATATAGATAGATTTCTTTTATATCTTAGATCAGGTCTCCTTAAAAATAAATTTATAAATATAAAAAATTTAAGGGTATATTGGAGAGTTCATTGGAAAAATATGACTATAAACAAAAGCTGGAAACAATCTTAAAACATGCGAAGATGGAATAGAGTATAGTCTTTTTGAAACGGAGAGAGTATTATATTTTTTTTATTATCAACTGATTATTTGGTAATTATATTACAAGGCAGGCAAGCGAGCAACAAGTTGTGCCGCAAGCCCTTTTTGAATTGCAAAACCTATCCTCTTAAAAACAAACTCTCTCGAACCGGGGGTCATGAAATTATCATGCATGACTTTCTGAACTCTCTTGAGAAGTCCAACCGCCTCTGGAGCTAGGTAACCAAAAGTATCAAAAGCAAAGGGAATAAAAGCATGTCCATTATCAACACACTCTTTCTCATGCTTCGATATATTACCTGAAGCAGCCCTTAGAGCTGCTTGCCCAAGCGTAAAAGTACCATGTCCAATTCCTACTAAAGGCGAGACTCCAGTAAGGTCAACACATGCGTGTTTCCCATTAGCCCACCCAAAAATAAGAACATCCGCTGGTCTGAGTGTTGATCTCCCCTCAAGTGGGTCTGTCAAAAAATTGACGGGGGCTTCTTTCTTTGCTGAAATACCGGCTCTCCACAGTACATCATATAAAGTATCCCTCACATGATCATGTATATATTTAAAACCAGGGTCTACCTTACAGTGTACTGCATGTTCCCCATATGAGTCCAAACATCCTGTGAAGCAGGCGGGACATCGTGAATCTGAAGGGTAGAGAGGAATCATTAACCTGTATTTAAGGATAGACCGGTACTCCAAGGGTGACATCTTCTATCCAAGTCCCTCAATCGGAATAACAAGGAGAAAATCCACGGGCATGTCTTTGCTTGCGAGCGATCGAAAACCGCTTTTTGTCTGTCCGAAAACTCGTAACTCTATCCATATCCTTAACCACTTTACCAAAAAGAGCACTCACCAGGGTACTTTGTACTTTAAGGGGGGCGGTGTATTTATTGGTAAAACAGTTAAAGTCAAAATCAGGAAGAGTTACTTGTAATGTCTGCAAAGCCTTATTAAAGTTGTCATCCATGCCTTCTACTCCACTGCTCCTCAGAATGTGGTCTTGTAGCCCCCAAGATTGTACACGCGATGCTAGGAAGGCATTTTTTTTTACTCAAAAAGGGCAATATATTGAAGTGAAAAATCATTCACCACTAAGACAGTGGTAGAATGAACAAAAGAAAGCTCAGTTGTAGTAGAGCTTTAAGCAAGAAAGAAACAAAAATACAATTATCGCATAACTACATCCCAATTATGCAACACTGTTTCCAAAGAGTAGCCCTGAAAAATGTTTGTGCCAGTGCACCAATTATACACAAAAACCTTTACACTGTCAATTATAAAATCCAGATTATTGTATCGCCCATTAAACAAACGTGCATTTATCTCGATCCAAATAGCCCACCAAATTGCAAAAGGGTATATATCCCAAATTCTCTTCTGTACCGGGTGAGAGTTATTAGTCTTCTTTTTCTTCCACTCCCAGATTGTATTCCTAACTGAATCTTGAAAAACCCAACTTAGATTATAAAAGTTCAGAAAAATAATGCCACACTAACCTTGTGGTTTCGCAGTGAAGGAATATGTGATGATTTGATTCTGCATCCTTCTTGCACAACAAACATCCATTGACCATTATTGTGTTTTTATATGAATCCAAAGTTGGTGCCGTCTCATAACAGAGTGTCCAAACATCCATTAACAGAGTGTCCAAATGACTTTTTGTGGAATTCTCGGATTCCATATGCACTTATATGGGAATACAAGTAAGCCATCGTCTTCTAAGGATTTATAACCAGAGGCTACAGAGAAGATTTGTTTACCTGGCTGCCAGATCTGTTGATCACTGCCACCGTTACTGTTAATTGCAGGAATTAAATTCAATAAATGAGCAACATCCTCAATTTCCCGATCGTTAAGCAGTCTTCTGAAAGCGAAATTCCAGCTATTATCACCGGACAACGACAACATTTCTTGAATAGTGGCTTCCTTATTCCTGCTAAGCTTGAATAAATTTGGAAACAACGTCATTGGTGCATGACCATTTAACCATATGTCTCTCCAAAATAAAACCCTGTCACCATTATTAACCTTAAGAACAAAATTTTGAATCAAAGTAGAGCTGCTTTTTAGAATTCCTGTCCATAAACTCTTTCCCATTGGTTTAGTGGTTAAAGAAGGATAGAAAGCTTTCGGATTACCACCAAATTTATGATTGACCACTTTCCGCCATAAAGCTTTTTCTTCCTTCCCATATCTCCATATCCACTTAGCATGTAAAGCCTTGTTCATCAATCTTATCTTTTTAATTCCTACACCACCTCTTTCTTTAGATAAAGCTAGCTTTTTGAATCCTACCCAACCTTTCTTTGGCTTGTTGTTAGAAGAACCCCATAAAAACTGCCTCATTATTCTTTCCATTTGTTTTTCTACAGAAGCATGTAACTGAAACAAAGACAAAAAATAGACATGCAAGCTAGACAACACATGTTGGATTAACATTAATCTTCCCCCTTCAGATAAATATCTTCTTTGCCAAATGCTCAACTTCGTTTGAAACTTCTGCAAGATGACATCCCAAACACCAACTGCCTTTGACTTATTTCCAAGTGGAATTCCTAGATATTTCATAGGAAATGAAGCCATGGGACAACCAAACAATAAAGAACAAGCTACAATATTCAAAGCATTTTCTACCGCAGCAATAACACTCTTATTAAAATTAACTTTCAATCCAGAAATCAGTTCAAAAGCTAATAAGATGTTCTTCAAATTTTGTACGTGCTCCACATCATCATCTAAAAATACAATCAGGTCGTCGGCAAACTGTAGATGCGTGATAGAGAAAGCATTTTCTGATGGTTTAAAACCATCAAGTAACTCCAAGTTCGCAGCCTTCTTGATCATAACAGACAACACCTCAACAATCATGATAAAAAGAAAATGAGAGATCGGGTCACCTTGTTTAATGCCCTTACCACTTCTGAACATTGTTGAAGCATATCCATTTATAGTCATCGAGAACCTAGCAGTAGACAAACACCATTTAACCTAATTCCTCCAAACCACTCCAAAGCCAAATCTTGACAAAGTATAATCAAGACAACTCCAACTGATGTTGCCGAAAGCTTTCTCCATATCCACCTTCACTTGGAAGGCATATTGTGATGCTTCCTTAGCAATGTATAAGCCAAGACCTCCATATCTAATAGGTAAGGTGGAAGGCCGCCACTGTAGTTCTCCAAAGAACGGACCCCCACAAACCACAATGCCCTCTATCACCTCTCTCAAGCCTCTATCAAAAATATCTACAGCCTCCGCAACGTATTCTGCGTAGCAAATACGAAGCCCAAAAAGTAGCTTGGAGATGCCCATGCATGCACGTAGAAGCAAAAATTCACTCTGAGGATCGTGGAGCTTAGATAGAACCTGCATCAACTCCACCGCCTTTTCTATTCTCTTAATAGCAAGTCCCTTCACAAACCCATTACCAAGACTAACTGCAACTCCTAATAGTTTGACCCCATTATCTGGTCTTGAGATTCCAGCAGGAAACATCCCATCACTTAACCTCTGTCCATCACAAGAGGGCCAAAATTTTTCAGTTTTCTTAATTTTCAATATATAAGCCCTAACGCAGGCCCTTCTTCCTGGAAAACGGTAAGTGCCTTTGCCACTTCTGCAGTGTAACCAAAAGGAAGCCAGAGTCAAAAGGAAGCCAGAGTCAAATCACAAGATTCATATATTTGTAGAATAATTCAGACGGGTTTGGCACAGTTGATTTTATAATGAAAATGGAGTAAAGAGTCTACTGACTGTCATAATGGAGAGTTCTCATCATCAAGAAAGGATGTTTCAAAACCTCACCCGCAAAAGAGAACCACGGGAACACATACATTTTCTCTATTTAACTAGTATACAGTTTGTTGCATCTTCATCATCAAACTTTGCAAAATGCATGAAATTATGGAGGAAAATTAAACCATCACATCCGTTCCAGTTTTTAACCATTTGCCCTTCAGTTTGGAGGTAATTGTGGAAAGTGCTCTCTTAAAACGAAAGCAATGAAACAAAATTTCATTGTACTTCTCTGAGCGTGTTTTACTTGTGAAAGCTTCTCATGCAATGACAGTTTTTTCGCGAGACGACTTAAAAAATTAAGGTATCATTTGATAAGACACTAATAGAAGATATGATGTTTTTTAGCGTTGCATAGTGTAAAATCTAATAGGAAGCACACTCTTATTCAAATGAGCTATATATATTTCATTCATTGGAAAGAGAGCATATAAACAATAGTCATTGATAAACTGATATGTTTACTTTGGAATATCTTGTGAAGAATGGTTCCTTTCTGAAATAATAGCACAGAAACCCACCTCCTCAAAGTTATCCTTCATTGTGCAAAATATAATTATACAAATATATATACACCATCTTCATTTCCTTTTCTAATCATGGCTCACCCCAAGCGCAAACTCTAAAACACATAACATGATACAATGAAGTAAATAGATATTTGGTGAGTTGATTATCAAATACAAACTCTCGGTGACTGTGGAAAGGGTTTCTCAAACAACTCTAAAGAGTAATTTAGATGAAATAAAGACAGATCTCCTCACAAGATAACAGACAAAGTATTAGAGTGAAAATAACCAAAAATATCTTTAACAGTCAGCTTGATTGGTGCCATAGATATAAGAAGTCACTCCATATTGCAACTTGTGAGCTTCATCAACAAGACATGGTTACAAGGTGATTCAGGACATGGGTTTTATAGCTACATAACATGGACTCCATTGTCTAGAATTTTCCCCTATCAAGACACCATGCTCGGCCTCGGGCATTCATGTCCGGCACCTGAAAGACACTTGGAGTGTTAACTGTGGTGTGTAGGTGATTAGTCTACTTGCACGCAACAACGTTTACACACAGTATATCTTTCTAGGTGACCTCCTATGTGCATATTTTTAGCAAATACCGAATAAGATTGCAACAAAGCCCCGCATTCAATAACAACGCAAGGAAAATAAGTTTACTTCAACAACACCACATTATTACAATATACAAGTTCAAGTATCAGCATTCAGCAGTTTCAAGATTCATACTTAATAAAACTCCTTAACTATATACCAACAAGATTGCTAACAAGAGTTTATTTCACTTTCATTAGCTACAAAGCATAAAGTGAATTAGAAGGAGAAATTCACCTGAGGTTAGCAATGCCACTGATCGGATCAATAATCTGCAATGCCTATGGTTGTTGTTGTTGTTCTTGTTGCCGCTGCTTCTGCTAATTAGGAGCACTGACTACTGCAACACTCAACGTTGTTGTTGTAGTAACTGAAGGCAGACTCTTTGTATCAACTAACTACCACATATACATTGAAGCAACGGTTCGATAAGGTCTCCATTTCTCACAGAGTTGCTCCATTTACGATGGACGAGGTAATTCTTCTAATCCATAAAGTAACTGAACTCCTTTTCGAACACCTAAATCTCCAATTGGTAAAACATCAGGTCTATGAAGAGAATTCATCATGAACATATGAACAGACCAAGAACTAATTCCTTTAACCATGGTAAACATTGTAAATAAGGATTTATCATCCATATCTACGATCGACTAGTCCGAAAGAATCCCATTTTTATACTTATTAGCTAAATCATGAAGATAACAAGCTTTTCGAGCAGAAACCCCAATTTGACGAAGTTGTTGAGGATTTATTGCAAGAATGGATTCAGGTACAACACTTGATTCACCACCACATAATGATATAATCTTGTATAAATTGAATTACCGGCTTTAGGAGCAAGTTGTTGATAAAGAATACTTTTAGCTAAAGCAAGAAATGGTCGATCAAAAGAACTAAAAACCGGTCGATTATAAGAATCAATTACACGAGATAAAATTGGATCAGATGCTTTTAAATGACGAATAGCGCATTCGATTTCCCCTTCACATGACAATGTTTTTGCAACAATTCTAGGAGGTAAAGCACAAATTTGCTGAATAGAGATTTTTGGGGGTTTTATTCTGCTGTTGTTTTCTTGAAAGGGTTTGGAATTAAAGGAATCTGAGGTACTCTTGGGTTTTTCTAATTTTCTGATTTTTCTCGGTCTGAATGGGATTTTTTGATATAGTTGATGTTTGGGTTTGAGTAGTTTCTTCCGATTTTGGTGATAATGGTGGCGGTGGTGTTGGGGAGATCGTAATTGAGGTGGAATCAAGGGGACCGTGAAATTCATAGGGTGAAGCCAGACCGATACTACTTTCTCGTAGTTGTGTGATCTGATCTTGCTGATTCTATCATTTTGAGTACAATCGTAACGATTGGCTTGAGATTTACATCTCCGATAGGCAAGATAGAAAAGTAGTCACAAACATCTTCGTCTCATCGTTTGTGATTCCACAATATCTTCTTTCGCCGCGTCGATTAAGATTATTGTGAGGTGATTGATAATACTAGGTTGTTCTTCGAGAATATAAGTCTGGGTTATCAATTGGTTCATGTTCACCTTGATTTATCAAAAGACGGAACAAAACTTGTAGGTATTTCTTTGGGAGACAGATTTATCTATTCCTATAGACTTTTCTGTGTGATACAGATTTGTTTATTAAAGTCTTCGACTTTGGGTCGTAGCAACTCTTAGTTGTGTGTGAGATCAACTAAGGGAATCAAGTGCGTAGTATCCTGCTGGGATCAGAGACGTAAGGAGCACAACTGTACCTTGGATCAGTGTGAGATTGATTGGGGTTCAACTACAGTCCAGACCGAAGTTAGTTTTTAGTAGGCTAGTGTCTGTAGCGGATTAATATAGTGTGGTATTCAATCTGGACTAGGTCCCGGGGTTTTTCTGTATTTGCGGTTTCCTCGTTAACAAAATTCTGGTGTCTGTGTTATTTGTATTCCGCATTATATTTTGTTATATAATTGAAATATCACAGGTTGTGCGTTTTAATCAATCAATTGGAAATCCGTCCTTTGGTTGTTGATTGAAATTAATTGATCCTTGAACATTGGTCTTTGGTGCCATTCAAGTGATTTCTCTTGTATTCAATTAGACTCGCAGATTTCTATTTGCTTGAGAAAGAATTGAATCAAGAAAGAGAGATAAAACTCTTTGATATACTTTATTAAGATTGATTCTAGTTGATTCTCTTGAAAGTATATTGGAGTTTGTCCATACAGATTGCTAAGCGAAATATTGGGTGTGGTTGTTGTACCCCCACTTTTTCACCTTCTCTCTTTTTTTTTTGTACTTTCGTTCGTTCGTTTTTTTTTTTTTTTTTTTTTTTTTTGCTAAAATTTCATCATTGGCGCTAGGATATGGGTAAGAAGTGTAAGGAGACTGTTAAGCCTGATACAGACGACGTGTGGCGCGTAGTCCCCGGTGGTGATGGGTCTTTTAAATGTGCTCGGATGGATGATAGCGGTTCCTTTGCCCCTTCGGAGAAGCAGACTGATGTTCATGTTTCTGACATACCATCCATCCCTGTTGTGTGAGAAAACTCCAAAGACGTGCAGCTTCGTTTCCCTTTGGTAGTGAGTGCTGCCGAGGCTGGAGTAGATCCTGCCACTCACACCCTCGTTCATGGCTTTTGGGTTCCAACCGTTTTTGTCGCTGCTTATAGAGATATTGTGGAGCGTGGTGGTGGTCACATGGCGAAGGCGGGTCTTCTGGACGTTCGCATTTTGTGCTATATGACTAAGAATCTCTTGGAAATCGCCGACCAACTCACGCGTGTAGGGGATGATCCTGTTGATGCGGAAACAATGCGCGGCTAGGAGACTGTCGTGCGGTCCGCAATCAACGTTCAATTTCTAATAATGTGGTTGGAAGAGTTGTTGGCGAAGGTGAAGAGTTGTAACGACCCTCATGGTCGGCTTACGAGTCAGATTTTTAAGCTGGAGGGGGAGCTGGAGAAGCGCTCTGAGGCAACTGCTAGTAAAAAGGAGGTATTGAATCAATTGTTTGCTTATGTTGGGGTAGCTAACGATGAGGTGATACGATCCGAGACCGCGGAGGCAACGGTTTGCGCAGAGCTTGAGGAGAAGTGGCAGGAGTTGGCTAAGCTTTAGCCTGCTTAAGGCACTTCCTCTTTGTGTTGTCTTTCCCTTCGTCTTTCTTTGGTTATGTTGGACTTGTTTTTCGGATGATGTGTTTGTCATGTTGTTGTGTTTTGTTTTTTTATTAATTGTGGGATATTAGTATGGTTCTTGATTAATTATTAACTTGTTATTAGTGTTTTTCGTTATTCTTGGTTTCATGCAGCATCAGCTATTCATAATTCTCTTCTTTTGTTGTTGGAAAGATATATGAGGTTGGGTGAGCGCTTTTGTGACGCACTTACTACCACCCCCGTTTTTTTTAGAAGTCAGTGGGATGGGCAGGCGTTGAATGAACGCGCCTACTCCCCCTTTCTTTTTATCAGAAGGGAACGGTGGGATGTTGGGCGTTGATGGAACGCGCCTACTCCCCATTTATTTTTATCAGAAGGAAGCGGTGGGGTGGGCGGGCGTTGAATGTGTAAATACCCTCAAGCTCGTCAACGCTATTAGACCAGTCAAGTGACGAATTAGCCGATAGTAACTCGATTAGTTTAAAGCGAACGTTAATTAATAGGAATTCATCTAACAACGATCTAGATACGAATCTAGTACCGCTAGATATATTTCGAAAAGTTATGCGAGATGGACTACTCGAACGTGTCAATCGGATACCGGACGAAGAAGATATCATCAGTTTTTGCTTGAAGGGCAAAATAGTCATTTTACAGTTTAGCAGCCTTTATCCAAGAGCATTGGGTTCCTCAGTAATTTGGTCGGCCTTATCTCAATCGAGAAGATAAAACTCGTTATTCTTTCTTCTTATTCATTATTCTTTCTTCTTCTTTTCTGTTTTCTTCTCTTTCTTCTCCTCTGGTTTCTCCGGCAATCTGAGAGGTGAGAGTGAGTAGCGATTCGAGAGAAACGGTTGATGAGAGTAGGTAGTCAGTAAAGGTGATGTTGTAGTGGTGAATCATAAAGGAGAAGGGTTAGATGATGATTGAATTTCTGTTCGAGATGATGAAACAGAGAGAATCAATGTAGGGTTTTGGATTTGAATTTGGGTATGTGTAGAACTGATGATGATTTCGAGTTATTGACAGATGAAGAACAAACGGTTGTTGTCTAATTAACGTGTTGAGGTTGTTTTGGTGGTAAAATCAGAGAGTTAGGGTTTAATGTTCTTCCCCAAATTAAGAAATAGGGTTTTGAATATCGAATGAAGATTCGATTTGGAGTTAGACAAGAATAAATTGAAGGATGGGTGTGGTGATTTGAGAGGTGAATCGAAGTGTGGAACTCAAATTAGAGAGATAAAAGAATAGGGAGGTTTTAGGGTCTCTTGTGAATCAGTGAGGATGATGAAGATTGTTGGGTGTTTATAGTTTCGAGTTCAATTGAGAGAAAGGAAGAAAGAATTCGACCTCAGTTGCCTGTGTAGAACTAATATGAGGTAATTGTTTCTCGGAGGTGATTCAAATTAGTCATTCAGTTTCATTGTTTGATTATATGTGATTGTTTTAGAGCTGGTAATTAAAATGGGTATGGCAGAGATGGATATATGGCTGTAGTTTAGGTTGATGTGAATTATATGTTTGAGTCTTGAATGGATTGAAGGTTTACATGGAGCTGGTTGTTATGAAAGCTCAGAAATATTGTTAGTGTTGTTATTGGTAAGTACAAATGGTGATGATATTGGTCTGGTGCTGTGGTTGTTAGTATTATGATTGCAGTTAGATGTGTTGGATAACCAATGGAGCTCTAAATGTCAGAGATGCAGAGTTAAAGGCTGTAATGCAAAGAGTTAAAGTGTTGGATGTTGCCTAGGATTGGAATTGCAGGTGGTGATATTCCGAGGATTGTGTGCTGGTGGTGGTAATGGAAATTGGTTAAACTGAGTTGTCGTTTGATCCGAGTACAGATTGAAGTTGAATTATGGCTAGTGGTTTTGAATTGAGATGGGTTGAAGTAGATTATTGTTTAGCTGCAGTTGTGAGAATTATATTGTAGGTGGTTGATCGCTGTCGTAAGCGTCAAAAATAATTTCACTTTCTTACTCACTAAATATAAATGAAGTACAAGGTAAGGAAGAGTTCGTTTCCACAGAGAGGCAATTGTTGTTATGCGATTTTCAGTTTCTAAGGTAACCAAGGGGGGATGTTTGTTGTTTTAGCGAAATACTAAAGTAAAAATAAAATAAAGCAAAGCAAATAATTGGAATAATTAATAGAGAGAAGATATTGGTCACGGGATAATATCATTCACAAACATGTATTTTCATCAATGATTAGAATTGGTATTTTAATCTCTCACTTACTAAAAGTCCTAGGATATCTCGTTCGCAAGAATATCCCGCTAATTCCCTGATTTTATCACAACCACATTAAAAGATGCATATGTGAATTCTTCCTAGAAAGCAACCTAAAGTGTAAAAGCACAATTAGATTTAACTCACTAAAAGCAAGAAGTTCTATGGAATAAGACTAATCAAGGCAATCAAACGTGTAAAAGCACTAATTCAATTTAACCAAGGTTATGATTCACTTGTGACTAGTAGGATATATCACTACAAGCACTACCTACAATTATGCTACTTAGAATCAGGGATAAACAACTATTTCGTATTGAAAACCCTAATCTAGCAATAGAGATGAAAGTAAATCGGATTGATTCCGGACTCAACCAAACAAACTATAAAATCATATAACACTATTAATTGTGAATCACAAACAATAAAATATTGAGACAAAACTAATTCATTGAATCATATAACATATTGAGAAATCAACTTTATCCCATAACCAATAATATTTGTTTAGCTACTCATAACTATGGAGTTCATCATAAAAATATTAATTGAAAAGAGGAAGATGAACAAAAGCAAACCCTAGAAGCGTAAACAAAACCGACTCTCCAAAGTTCCAAGAAAAATATATGATAATCCAAAGTTGTAGAAGTATTTCCTTTAAATAGCTCTCTTGTTTCCAAAATTAGGTCTAATCTTCAAAGGTCCAAAAGATAGAAGTCCACCAAGCCCATGTGTGAGAAAAACCCAAATAAAAACTCTGCCCAAAAACGGTCGCCGGAAAACTGGTATCATAGGCCGGAATTTGGCCGGAAAAGTCGCCGACAAACATCTGAGGTGACCGGCAAAGTCCACCCGGTCACCGGTCAACTCGGTCAGGTCAACCGAGTCAATTCACTGAGTCAGGGTCTAGTCAGCCGAGTCGGATGGGGTCAGGTTGAGTCAGAACCGAATCAGCTAGTCAGGTGATCTAACTAAGTTGATTCATTTGAGCTGCTATGGCCTAAGCCATTGTGCACATGCCAGAAATATGCTGCGCCAAGATTGTGCTTAACAACTCCTTAGCTAGCCATCTTGGCTCTTCCATTCTCTACTTCAATCTGTAATATAGCCAGTGCACCTACAATTCAAGTACATTCATTCCTTGCTCTTCGCAATCTCGCCAACACTTCCCTTTGCAGCACCTCACATTCATTCCTTGCTGCTACCTTGCTCATCACCACTGCCTACTTCTAAGCTTTGACCACTGCAGCTGCATCACTCTGTAACCTTCCAGAAACATCTTCACTCCAGCTGCAATGTAACATGCCTGCAACACTCGTTTCCGCAACTCAGCCAACACCATTCATTCACAGTCCATCCTTGCCTTACATTCCAACTCCAGGCAACAGTGCCATATGCAAAGTATTCTGCACTTCAGCTCCATCCCTGTCCTAGCATTCATCCATTGTATACACAAATCACAACTCCACCTGTAATGCCGAGCTCAGACCATTCATACAGCACTTTACAGATCAGCCTTCCCGGCACTTCATACCCAGCTGCGCTTTAATCACACATAACTCTTCCTTTAGCTTCCTGCACAACTGCAACTCAACGGAACCAGCACCACCAGTTCTATCACCTTGTACTGAATCTGCCTCAATGCCACCATACCCTCATTCTCCATATCCAGCAGCACCAGCTTCACTGTCTTGTACCTGCAATTTATTCAACTCCAGCATTAAGATCATCTCCAACTTAACCACACTGCCAAAGCCAAAGTCAAGTTCCCTGTATATGCTTAGCCATCACCAACAGCATCATCAGCACCATATGAGCTGCACAACCATCTCAGTTACCACCATATATCGATCTCCAACTCTCCCCTCAACAAAGACTCCTGGCACTTTCCATCCAAAACCATCTCAAGCCATTGCTTGTAATTTATGCTTTCTCTACTGGCCATGTCGAGCTGAGAATCGCCACCAATTTCACTGCCTCACATTAAACCACCAGTGCTACAACCTGCAAGCCTTGTAATTCCTCTTCCACTTCTTCTCAGCCTTCAATTCATGCCAACATATACCGACTCCATTTCTTCCATGTCTGCGGCAGCATCTCTTGCCATTCCAATTTTTCACTCAGTTCGAACCCCATCTCAATTTCATAGACCCATTCATCACCACTCTTTAGTTTTATGGCCATAGCAATAACAACCTGTACCAGCATTTTCTTGTTCTTAGTAGTAGCACTGCATCTCATTCTTATAATTGCCACCATCAATCCCTGCATCTCCATTAGCAACCTCAGCAGCTTCATTACCAATTCCCTGGCTCAGTCCCTGACCAGAACAACATCTCAGCTTCAATTCCACTTCTTGTGCACCAGCAGATCCATCTCCAATCTCAATTCTCTCTCAGCTCAACACTTCTCAGCTCAAGGATGAGCTCTTAACCCTTCTACATAGCACTACTGCAATCTCTCTAGCTGCACAGGCCACCAGAACCATCATCAAAGCAGCCTCAACCCTTAATTGCACTCAAGAACCCTAAATTCCTTCTTTAATTAACCCCTGAATCTCTCTTCTCCGTCTTTGAATCGAGTCATTCAATTTCTCTTCATTTTCAGATTCTGCCGTAAACCCTAACCTGAGCTCCTCATCCCTAAATCAATTTGAACACAAATTCAGCTCCAAAACTCCTTCATTAATCGATTTGATCCAAACCCCATCTCTGATTCATCGACAGACTAACAATCACAGAACCCATTCTTCGATTCATCATTTAGCAGCTTTTTCAGATCCCCTTTCTTCATAGCAGCAGATACATCCACCGAACCTCATACCCTGATTCTTCGATCTTATTTTAAACTCATCGTTAGCAGTCCAACAGCCGCATCTGTCAATTCATCTCTCAATCTTTCTTTCCAACTCTGGATCTGTTTCCTCTCTCAGTTTAATAACAGCGACTGCACTGCTTTTCTTCTTTTTCTCAAGTTCATCAAAACAAATAGATGAATTGAATGACTGAGCCAGCTTAACCTTAGCTTGACACCCCAGCACTCTGATAAGGGTTAACCAAATTGAAAGCCCCTTAACCTTAGCTTGACTGTATTTAGTACTCCTCTAAATAGAGTTGCCCCTTAACCTTTGGTTTGGCTCCAAACAATGTTAAGCCTGCGAAATGATTACTTTGCCCTTTCTCGACTCAATTTGGGTGATTTCTTCTTCTTTTCCTCCGTATGACTCCAAAGTAACTACAAAACTCAAAACATGCGTAAAATACATAATTTAGAAGAAAAATAGCAAAGAAAGCATAAACTCTAGATAGTAAATACGGTGTATTCTACACCTATCAAATTCCCCCACACTTATACTTTGCTAGTCCTCGAGCAAATCAAACAAAACAATTTCTAAAATATACATACAACTCCGTGTCGTCGAGGCTACGGTCACTTTTAGCATAAATAACAAGCCTTTAAACCACTAGGTGTCCCTAGTGGACGAGTTATAGTCTCGTGAGGGTTTACTAGAGATATACCCACAAAATCTACTTTTCCAACTTACTAGTTCTCCGTAATGATAGCATCCAATGCGCTAAGAACACATAGAGATTCTGCACACTAGTAATAAGAAGTTAGACACATAAATGAACACAATCTCATCCTTAAAAGTTGAGAGAGAAATAACCATCCCTTATCGAAAGAAATTCGGGTTCGGAGTGATCGAAAGTCTCGACTCTGCCTCACAAGAAAGGGTTTTATGATATTGCTCTCAATAATAAATAGCTTTTTATGGGTCACACATGTGTCCAGGTGGGAATGAAGAAAGAATCCTGCGACACGTTGAATGGTAGGAAGGTAAAAACCCTCCGAAGTATTTTAAAAACCCACATATTTTATCATTTTTGAAAACCCATTTTTCTGACGATCTCTACGAAAGGAAATCAACCACTTAACGAAGGTGGGAATATGCTTACTTACCTCGTTATCCATTCGGCGTGCAGCTAGCACCACTCTCACAGCATCCATAGAAACGTCTTCGGTCTTCAATCGGTGTCTTCATCTTCGTCTTCGGTCTTCAACTCTTGATGATAACTCTTGAACTTCGTAGAATCTTGACAATGTAATTTTTTCCCTCAAATTCCTTGTTGCTTGAAACTTCATTATAGACATTTCTTCTTTCCATTGGCTTTATTGAAAGAACAAAACGAAAAACGAACTATACAATCTCAAAATATAAATTTTTTTTTTAACATGTAACACTGCATTATTATTAATTTTAATACAAAATAAAAACGAAATAAAACAATAAAACTAGTAATGAACCTAAAGAAATTTTTTCTTGTCTCTTTTTTTTATCAAAATTTTCATTCATTTTTTTTTTTTTTTTTTTTTTTTTTTTGAGACAAGAGAAAGTAAAATACAAATAAAATAAAAAGGAGGCCATGGTGCAAGTACTTTACCGCTTGATTCTTCACAACTTATATGTCTTGATATCATAGACTTCTCGAACTCTCATCTTGATAATCTTCACTCTTGTACAATAGTCTTCAACTTGTAAAAATTCTGCTCCTTGTCTCGTTGCTTTACTTGAATCTGAAATCTGCTCATTTTTGTATTGTTGCTTGTAAACCTCGAACGTGTTCAACTTTCCTTCAAATTTGTGATGCTCCTCTTGTTGATGATGATGGTGTTTCTATGGACCTGTTGGTGTAGAGAGAGATAAGGTGGATGTTGCTAACTGCGAACAAGATTACAAGTGGTATGTAAGTTAGCAATTCGATGTCACCATCATGGTTGATAAAAATAACACTTAAGAGATCAAAATAGTGCTTCTATGGTGGGAGGTTGGGCAGCTCACCATTCTGCCCGGAGTTTACGTACGGTGACACACACTCTAAAAGCACAAATTTAGACAGGTACAAAGAAT
>JAJJWW010007022.1:0-14104 GCA_023531295.1 Papaver armeniacum | reverse complement strand
GTAAATAGTGAACACTATAATAACAAATCAAAACATATTTAAGTGCATGATTGTTGTCTAAAAAAGATCGATCTTGTAACTATCTAATATCAGCAGTGTTGATTCTCAAATTTTAGTAACACATTATACCAAACTCTTTTATTTATTTGTTTTCACATTGCATGTTTTATAATTTCATTTGAATCCATTATTAATAACTTATAATAGGGGATATGATCAACATAAATAAAAATGATTAGATGAAAGTTTGTTTATCTTTATACACATACAGATGAGTCAAAACTCGACACACGGTTGTTATTATTTATCAAGACCTCAGTCTGCTAACTAGCTATGGGAGGATTCCCTCATGACCATCTTCTTAGAGGGACTATGGCCAAGTAGCCACGGAAGTTTGAGGTAATAACAGTGCAGTGATGCCCTTAGATGTTCTCGGGTCACACACGCGCTACACTAATGTATTCAACGAGTATATAGCCTTGGCCGACAGGCCCGGTAATCTTCGAAAATTTGGCAACGTGATGGTGATAGATCATTGCATCATGTCGGCGCCGGGTGGAGAGATAAATTCATCCAAGGGCTACATCATGTCGGCGCGAGACATGGTGTGTAATAGGAATAGTACGGGGTCCTCGCATGCACCGCGACGGGTGTGAGGGGCAAGGACGCTAGTCGATTCAACTAGGATTCGATTTGGAAGCTGGAACGTGGGATCACTATTTGCAAAGCTGACTGAGCTGGACGCGGTGGCACGTAAGAAGCGCATGGATATCTTGTGCCCGCAGAAACTAAGTGGCCGGGCGCGAAGTTCGAGAAGTGGGATCGGCACCGGCTCAAGACTTTCTTTCTTGGGCGTAACTCGAAAGAAAATGAGGTAGGAATCCTAATTCATAAGGACTTGGCAGAGAAAGTGGTCAGTGCGAATGAAGAGGCTTATAGGTCATCCTCGTGAGACTCTTTTTTAGGAAAAGTGGCCATCAACGTTATCAGCGCGTATGCGCCACATGAACATACTACAAAGGATGAAAAGAAGAGCTTATGGGAATCACTAGACAGTATGGTAAGTGGCGTACCACAAAACGAAAAGTTGTACAGTGGAGGAGACTTCAATGGACACGTTGGAAAAAATGGTAGAGGATTCGAAAGGGTACATGGTGGGTATGGGTTCGTCACCTTGAACTATGGGGGAGGAGGACTTCCTGAATTTTGCAGGGACGTACGATCTCTTCATCGCAAACACTATCTTCCCGAAGACAAAAGCGCATTTCATCACTTATAAAAGCCGTCTGCACGAGACTCAAATTGACTATATCCTAGCTAGGAAGGATGATAGGCCGGAATGCTCTGATTGCAAGGTTTTACTAGAAGGCGACGACGTTGTTTCCCAACATAAACTCTTAGTTGCGGACTTCTATATCAAGACTCGCTTCCAGCGGAAGAGAACTGCTAACCCAACAAGAACGAAGTGGTGGAACCTTAAGGAAGATGCAGCACGAACCTTCAAAGAAAAAGCGCTCGCGGAAGGGGTGCTCTACGAGGACGGTGAACCTGACTAGATGTGGAAAGAAACTGTTGACCGGATTCGACAGCTAGCAGTGGAAGTGTTGGGATAGGCAAGAGGAAGCGGTAAGCGGGACCTGAAAGAATCCTGGTGGTGGTCAGAGGACGTGCAACAAGCAATCAGACACAAGAAAGATTGCTTCCGGAAACTCCAAGCACTTGAAAGCGATGAAAACCACCGGAACTACAAGATGGCGAAAAGCCGGGAAAAACGAGCGGTAAGTGTTGCAAAAGGTCGGGCTTATGAGGATTTCTACCGTAAACTTGAAACTAGAGAAGGAGAGCAAGACATTTACAGGATTGCATGGCTGCGAGAACGGAAAGCTCGTGACCTTATCCAGGTCAAATGTATTAAGGCCTTAGACGACCGCGTACTGGTGGAGGACGTAGAAATTATGGCCTGTTTGAAGGATTACTTCAACAACCTTTTCAATGGAGACAACGATACTCCAATGATACACCCTTGAGGGCGTGGCCGAGCGTGTGGATTCGTTTGAGGACGTCACGGTCTGTAGCATTCACGAGAGTGAAGTAAATGAGGCCTTGAAAGGGACCAAAAGAGGAAAGGCCTTGGGACCGGATGCCATACCGATTGAGGTGTGGAAATGCCTAGGAGATGATGGGATAAATTGGCTGACCAAGTTATTCAATAACATCTCCCGGTCAAACCGAATGCCGGGACGAGTGGCGTCGAAGCGTGATCGTCCCAATCTTTAAAAACAAATGAGACATTCAAAATTGCTATAACTATAGGGGAATCAAACTGATGAGATATACACTCAACCTGTGGGAATGCGTCATCGACCGGCGGTTACGCATACAAACCAACGTCTCACCAAACCAATTTGGATTTATGCCGGGAAGATCGACCATGGAGGCGATTTTCCTGGTTAGACAACTTATGGAAAGATACAGGGAGCAAAAGCGGGACCTGCACATGGTCTTCATTGATCTGGAGAAGGCCTACGATAAAATTCCGCGTGAAGTAATGTGGTGGGCTCTTGAACAGAAAAAGGTATCACCGAAGTACATAAACTTAATCAAGGATATGTACGAGGGCGCAGTTACCGGTGTCCGAACGAGTGACGGAGTCTCAGGGATCAGCCTTGAGCCTATATATTTTCGATTTAGTGCTAGATCAAGTTACGAGAGAAATTCAGGGTGAGATCCCCTGGTGCATGCTCTTTGCAGATGATGTGGCGCTTATCGGAAAATCAAAAGAAGATGTAGAGGAAAAACTGGAATTGTGGCGCCAGACTCTAGAATCGAAGGGCTTCAAACTTAGTAGAAAAAAAAAACCTAGTATCTGAAGTGCGATCTCAGCGATTCTGGGAGAGTTGAATGGGACATTCTTCTGAATGGACAACCTGTACCAAGGAAAAAATCATTTCGCTACCTGGGATCGATACTCGAAAGTAATGGAGGAATCGTGGAGGATATTCGCCATCGAACTCAATTAGTCTGGGGGAAATGGCGTCTGGCTTCTGGCGTCCTTTGTGACCCTCTAAAGCTTAACAAATTAGCGATAAGACCTGCCATGCTATATGGTGCGGAATGTTGGGCATTGAACAGTCGGGACACTTTGAGACTGAAGAGTGCCGAGATGCGGATGCTGAGGTGGGCATGCGGACACATGAGGCATGACCGTATCAGGAATGAGTATGTACGTAATAAACTTATGGTAGCGCCAATTAAGGAGATGCTCAGACAAAGATCAGGCTCGCTGGTTTGGGCATCTCCTGGCAAGACCGCCCGATGCCCAGTCAGTAGTCGATTAGGGCGCGAAACGAAGAATGCAACGCAGAGGCTGGCCCGAAGCTAACTTGGGACGAAAAGCGTAAAGAACGACTTGAGCAACCGAAATCTTTTACCAGAGCAGGCGTTGAACACACAGACATGGAGGGCGGCGATACGCATGGAAGAGGTGGGTTTCAGGTATGTAGACTAACAACCCCCTTTCTTTATTTCCTATTAATTTCTTTACCACTCAATCAGTGGACACGTAAAGGCAACCTCGCAGCTTGTGAAGGGGAAACACCCCATAGCTTCTGCAACCTGGACATGGTGTAAGTATATCCTCTTTAATGGTCGAGAATTCGTAATCCCATTAACATGGTGATTACTTCCCATCTGGTCCAAAAACAAAAACAATCGCGACGCGGGTAGCGTCAAGTATTTTTGCTTGCCGTAGTGCAAGTTGTGCGAGGCTCAGACAGGCCGACGTAAAACCTATGTTCTACTCTTAGGTGATATTTTCTAGTCGTCCCGGTACTTGCTACTGGCAAAGACTTTGGATTTGGATTTTGATATGTATAGAATTATCATTCTTTTTAATAAATATGGATTTATCATTCATTTATGTTAATATACTTGCACATGCAAACAATTATTGAAATATTATATGCATATTAAAAAAAATCATCCCAAGCACTCCCTACTTCACCATCATCAGATGAAATGGGACGGATCCATCACTAAATCCCCATCATCCTCCTTAATAACCTTTGTGAAGCTTTTATCATAGACCTTACTGAGTACCCACACTGATGCTTGATCTAGAACTTCAAATAATAATTCTTTCATCAACCATGAGGTACTTGAATTTGATCGGTTGTCAGCCGAGCAAAAATAATTTCACTTTCTCACTCTACTAAATATAAATGAATACGTGGTAAGAAAGAGTTCGTTCCCACAGAGAGAGGCTTTTGTTGTTATAAAAATTCAGTTTCTTAGTAACCAAGGGGGGATTTTTGTTTTATCTAAGCAATAAAATAGAGCAAAGCAAATAGAATAATCAATATGGAGAAGATATTGGTCATGGGATAGTATCATTCACAAACATGTATTTTCATCAATGACTAGAATTGATATTTTAATCTCTCATTTACTAAAAGTCCTAGGATACCTTGATCGCAAGAATATCCCGCTAATTCCCTAATTTCATCACAACCACATTAAAAGATGTATATGTGAATTCTTCCTAGAAAGCAACCTAACGTGTAAAAGCACAATCAAGTTTAACCCCCTAAAAGCAATAAGTTCTACGGAATAAGGCTAATCAATGCAAACGAACGTGTAAAAGCACTAATCTGTTTTAACATAAGTTATGATTCACTTGTGACTAGTAGGATATATCACTACAAGCACTACCCACAATTATGCTACTTAGAATCAGGGATAAAAACTTTTTCGTATTGAAAACCCTAATATAGCTCTAGAAATGAATGCAAATCGGATTGATTCCGGACTCAACCAAACAAACAATCAAATCATATAACACTATTAATTGTGAAACATAAACAATAAATTACTGAGACAAAACTAATTCATTGAATCATATATCATGTTGTGAAATCCACTTTATCCCATAACCAATAATATGTTATTTAGCTACTCATAGCCTTTGAGTTCACCATAATCATAATCAATAATAAAATGAAGAAGATGAAAAACAAATGAAAAGCAAAGCCTAGTCGCCGCTCTCCAAAACTCCAAGTAGAAAAAATCTCCTAAAAGAAGAAACTTTTCCTTTTTTGTAGTCTTTCCTCTTTCCAAAACTAGGTCTTCAAAGCCCAAAGTCCAAGTGGTCCACCAGGCCCATATGTGAGAAAAAAAACCCAAGTAAAAATATGTCCCAAAAGTAGTTGCCGGAAAACTGGTATTATGGCCGGAAATTGGCCGGAAAAATGATAGGAACTCAGGTGACCGGCAAAGTCCACCCGGTCACCGGTCAAATTCAGTCAACCCGGTCAAAGGTCACTGAGTCAACTCGGTGATGTCATGAGTCAGAGCCGAGTCGAATCGTAGTGACTATCTAACAATTTGAATGGGCTGAGTCGGATCAGGCCAAAGCCATCTTGCGAAGGCCATAGCCCATATTGCACATCCTAGTCTTGTGTTGCACCATCAGTGCGCTTCAGCCACATTCCACTTGCGATAAAATCTTGCATTCAATTCCAGCTGCTACAACTCTCAAACCATTTCATTCTCCACAAACCACATAGCACCAACATTATCATATCTCTTAAGCTCAATGGATACACAAGTTCTCACATTCAATCACCATCTTACACTTCATAACTTCTCTTTCGCACTTTCTTGTTCTCTACATCCTTATCCCAACACCACCATTCCCAAGCTCATATGATAGAGCCGAGTCTAGCTCCGACTACCACTGCGAGTCGGGTTTAACAACATCGTTTTTAGCAAAGACTTGATTCATCTCTGCCTAAGACTCCTCTATTCTTCAATTCACAGCTCCATAATCTCCAACTGTTAGACTCGGTTTTTAACGTGCTTCGCTTCACTTGCAATTTCATAACCCCACTGCAATCGTATCAATAGCCAGTATTCATTTACCGGATCGGCCAACTATCATGTAAGCTCATCCACTACTTCCATTGCATATCAACACAACTGCAATACATACACACAAACCCACTTTGCGGCTTACTCAATTGCTCTTCCCATTCGGACGACCCCAAATCGTTTAGATGCTTCACCAACAAACCATCTGCACCCAGAAAGCCACAACTCTACCGTAACCAAAAAGACTTGCATTAAAATCATTACAACCCATGGAAGCATTCTCGCTTTAACTTCATTCTCAGCTTCAATCGCAACATTAATTCAACTCCTACATCTCCCCCAGAAAGTCACCAACAAGATCACAAATTTTTCATCCCATGGCAACACTTTCATCTCGCACCACTCCATTTCGCTTTGCACTCATGCCACCACACTCTAGCACCAGCAATGTTTCCTTCTGCAATTTCTTGCATATACCAGCACCATCAAACTCAGCCATCGATACACACTGCACCTGTTGAAATTCCAATACCTCCACTGTATTGCCATCAAGACACATTTGGTTCCATCTCGGTTCAAGCCATCTAGCATAATGATCGCTTTCGTAGGCGTCAAAAATAAATTACACTTTCTTACTACTCAAAATATATAATGAAGCAAGGGCAAGAAAGGATCGTTCCCACAGAGAGGTCTTGAGTTGTCAATATGTTTTGGTTTCCTAAAGATAACACGGGGGTTTTCTGATTTTTATAAAATTAAAACTAAAATAAAAGCAAAGCACGCAAATCAAGGTTGTGAAATATTGGATAAAGGTTTCATCTTCAATTGTAAACAAGTTTTGAATTATTAGAATTCGTATTTAATCTCGCTATCATCAAAAGCCCTAGAATATCTTATTGCAAGAATACTCCATAAATTTCCTAAATCATCAACACACACATTAGAGCTGCGTATGTGAATTCTACCTAAAGAATAACCTAACGCCTTGCGCTAACTAAGTTCAATTCCTAGGAGCATTAAGTTTCAGAAATAGGCTAATCAATGCAATTGTAATACATTGCGCACACAATTCGAACAAAGGTCAATTTCTACATATAATTACAAGGATGTATTGATAGACGCATTTATGTGTCTATTTTGATCTCAATTATGTGTATCGTTAGTGCTCGATTTTATACTTATTTGATTATTTTATGTTTTCGTAGGTGTTTTTGGAGAAATAAGCTTTTGCGGGAAAATTGGCTCGAAAAGTGGTATTTTGCGCTTTTGGGAGAAAACTACTAAAGGCACCCCTCATTTGGATAAGGGGCACCTCACTGCTAAAGGGAGTCCAGTGCTGGATAGGGGGAGGTCATCTTCTCAAATTCAAATTCAGAAAAAGGCGGGAAAAGAAGAACAAATTTAGGGTTTGATTTTTGGGCAGCTTTTGGACAGATTCAATCGCTGGATTTGGTACATATGATCTCTAATTGACTAAACAGGCCTGGTATGGTCATTGGATTGAATGGAAATTGGCTGGAACGATTCATTTTAAGCGAAACAGAGAAGAAAAAGTTTGGCGCAAACTGCAGCTGTCGCCTGCGTCCTTTGGTGTGAAGAATTTGGACGAGTTTTACGTGGACTTTCTCATGGATTTCAACTGGTATGGGCCTGTGGCGTTGAAACAGGATAGGTAAGGCTCGTGGTTTCGAAAATAAAGGGAGATACACCGATTTTTGATGAAACAGAGGTGGAGACTTTTACTCGGATTGTTTTTGACCCTCGAGAAGTTTTAGCCGGATTTAAGCACGAGAATGGATAGGAATAAGCTGTTAGGACAATACAGAAATATAAGGGATTTGGAACGAAAAAGAAGGGATTTACACGAACTTTCTTGGAACAGGAAAGAATAAGTTATATACGGAAACAGGGGAGTAAACTCGATCCTGTTTAACTTAATATGGAAGTATTAACCAAGGATTTTCTTGTGGAGGAATAATAGGAGAGCATGGAGTAATTCAGCCGCGTACAGAGAAGATAGAGGAGTTGTTCTCGTGACTTGGCCGTGAAGAAGAAGAAAGAAATATTGGAAGATTAGTGAAGATTTTATAGCCCTGTTGAGTATATATAGGATGATACAGTACCCGGAGGGGTGTCGGGAGTTTGGGGTCGAGACCGAGGTCAGCAGAGGTGAAAAATAAGAATTGCAGAGAGAAGAAGGAAGAGTTGCGATTTACGACACTAAAGAAATGTCGTTCTCAAGAACACGAAGAACAGAGACTAACAGAGCGAGTCTTATTTAAACAACACAAAAAGAAGTATCGTTGTTCATCAATATTAGATCACATACATCATAAGCTTGTCATCTTTTCTCTGTAACAGTTCACCACCACGTTGTAAGAGCCGCTTTAACGCCAATCCCAGCGTTGCAAACTGTCTACTTTATTAGTTTTCTCTTGTTTTTCACCTATTTGAGTTATGAACAACTATTTAGAGCACATGAATAACATGAGGAGCCAAACCCCAACACTAGGACGATGGAGGAAGCCATTTTTCATGCATGTGGTAATTCTATTAATTCTTTTATGACTTATTGCATTGATTTTTAATCGTATCTTATGATTTTTATTGAATGATTGTGATTTCAATTGATGGGTCATGCTTTCTTAAGTGTTTTGATGTCTCATGCTTTAGATATACGGTCATTACTTTCAAAATCTACTTTCGGCAATGAATTAGAGTCAATAAATTTGAGCTATAAATGTCTAGAATTATTAGTTGAACCACATGAATGTAAGAATTGGTGGAATCCACGAGTCTCAAGAATCTCTCGATATCGTGACAAACTTGTGTATATATTTTAGTTTTAAGTCTGAAATCAAATCTTTACAAGTCTGAGTTGAACGAACTTTTTACTACCACTTTACAAACAACTTCAAAACCACATCAATTTTTGATACCGCAAATCGACGCAGACTTGTATTTAGGTTTTAGGTTTTAGAGTTATTTCTATTTTTATTTTTTTGTTCTCTTTTACGCCTTTGGTATTTTTCGATTTTTTTCAGATTTGGAGCGAAGCCTGATGAGTGCCAAATATTGCATATTTCTACATCTATTTATTGGCATTTAACTCATCTTTTGTGCTCAGAAATCAGATATTATCCCAGATTCTGTATTTTCTTTGTTTTCAAGAATAAATTTTTGTACTAATTAATTTTTGTGTTTTTAGGTAGTAAATAAAGTTCGGAGAAATTGAGAGCCAAAAGAGCGAAATTGGAGGCGGCGTCTATGGAACAAAAGCCAATGCCCGCGCGCACATCGGTTGCAACCCAACACGGAGCAACCCACTCACAGACATGGGCCCGAGCTATCCAAGACCCTACCATGGCCCGGATCCAACCCGTTCACCCCGAGCCGTTGAGATTGCTATCACCACATCCAACGCCGCTCCGTCCTTCCCATCATCAATCGATGCACCTATTTCACACCGCAACCACCTATATCATCCTCCATCGACCAGCCCCATCTTCTCTTTCTCTTTCTTTTCTTTCTCCCCGAAAAACTCGAGAGAGCTCCAGCCTCTCTTCTTCCCCGACCAAATTTGTAGAGCCGATTCACCACCACCCGTACTGACCACCAACAACCACTGCACAACACACACTACGCCGCTCCCAGCCATGGTTATCTCTCACATAGCTTCTCCCTTTGCGAGAAGCTAAGTTAGAGATAATCAGAGCTAGGGTTTCCTCCAACATCTCAAGCAAGGCTACTGAGCCGAATTGGCGAGAAGAAAGAGTTATGGGTATGTCATTAATTGCAATTTGGAGCGATTGTGAGGTATATATTGGATGTTTTCATGTGAGAGAGGACTAAGTAAGTTTTTAGGGTTTAGTTTACATTTCAATTTTTAATCTGTTTTCATCATGTTTGTAATGTTCTAATTTACTTTGCTAGGATTAAAAAATGAAACCCTAGTTCATTGTTCTGATATTCAACTTTATTTGAAGTTGTTTTTGCATGTTAAATTATAAGAGAAGTTCGATTCCAGCACATCAATGCTTTGCTCTCATAATGGATGCCATGTATCCATTGTAGTTAGGATAACATCATAGTGAGTGTGTTTCACTCAAGCTTCAACCATTACTTCTAACCCTTTGATTAGTTGTGCTTAATTAGACAACTAGTGCCCCGAGTTAGTACCTTTAGCCGATAATCAACTATCCCCCGGTGAAACCCCTTAGGTAAGTGGTAGCCCCACACACTTCCTTACCTGTAATAGGGAGCAGAACACTCACATTAGTTGAATCTCATAACCTGAATTAGTGGTGGATTTGATAATCCTAGTGCCTGCAATTTCAATACTTATATTTTGCTTTTAGTTTTAGTTTTGTAACCTTCAACTCAGTCGTATCGACACCACAGCTCATACAACTCTCTGTCACTTCACTAGAAATCGGTTAGAATAAGCCTTAGATCACTTCTACAAAGACCCCATTTCCCCGTGGATCGACTGTGCTTGCCCGTGTCTCCAATAGACACTGTGCACTTGCAGTATCACAAGTAGGCATAAAAATAAACCCCTTTTGCAGCCTACCAAGTTTTTGGCGCCGTTGCCGGGGATTTGGTAGTGTGCTATATTGATTATTTGCTTTCTTCACTGAAATCCAATTCTCCCCTGTACATTTTTGCTTTGAATCATCACTGTTTTCATTTTAAACTTTGTATATATGTGTTAGAGTCTATCTTGTTATCTAATGCTGTAGTATAACTTCAAAAGTTTCTATATCTTGTTGTTAGTCACCCCTGTATTCTCATTCACATCTGGTTAGCTTTTATTGTAGTGTTTTTAAACTCGCATCTCCATCTCACCTTGTAATTTTCAAATGCCTAGGCCTGCGGTTTACTTGGCTGATTTGCATCATAACTTGTACATCTCGCATCATTGGATAAACATTTCATCCTGTAACAGTCTGCCTTTGAACAAGATAACCAAATCGCATGGTTAACTTCATACTGCAAGTATTGCTCTCTTTGCTTTGAATTGTGCGATATTGAGTACTTGAAACTCTCTCTTGAGTAACAAAACTTGTGGTGCTGCTGTGCAACCAAGGAAGAGGAGAACACCGAGAAGCGGCTCACAGTGGATTTGCCTAAACCCAAAGTCTATACTGGCGGTATTGTATCTCAACCTTGCTTACTTGAATGAATGAATGATAGCATGCTTGCTTGTTGATGACCTTTTGAAACTCACCTTTGAGCCAATACACTCGAATGCATGAAAGACTCCTTTAACTTGCTAGCCCCAAGTCAGCAAGTTTGAGCTACCACTTTGAAAGCGACTAGCTAAAAAAACCCAAATGGAAGTCAACCGAGTGAGTTGACACCACAAATCTGTTGAGCCAAGTGTTGACAAACCCCTTATGCATGCCTCGATCTTGTTTTAGACCTTGTATGAGCTATTATCTCGCAAGATTCTTTGTCGCATCACTTGTGCAAACCCGTAAGCCTGCCATCAATCTGGCTAAGCCCCGAGCCTCTTGCAATTGTGGTAGCCATCTTAATATCTCCATGATCTTTGAATTACCCACATGCTAGCCGAGAAGCCATAATCTCAGGCATGACTGAAAGTAGACTAAGTGTCATTGTGTTTGCACCTGTATTGCCTTTGCTAGGTATTGCTCACACTTTAACCTTTGCTCTGTGAGCTCTGTGCCTTTAACATGCCTCGTACACTTATGCACCCATTGCAAGTGTGCATCTCTGTGATCACAAAACCTACGCCGAATTTTGCATAATTGTGTACATCCTATGAGAATTGAGAGCACTTATCTGTGTTGACACTCTGAGGTGTTGAAAAATACTGGCATTATTCATTTGCTGTCTATTTTGCTGCATCTGTAAAGCTTATTCTTACATTAAGCTGATCTTTAATCTCTATAATGCTTTGAACTGTTATGCTTTGGAAGTTTTAGCATCAATTCACCCAATTTGTTTGTGAATGAGCTTTTGAATCGTGGTATTTGCATACTGGGGATCGGTCTCTGCAAATTGTGTAGATTGGAGTGAGTGTTGAGTAGCAGATATAGTGATAGCAGTTAGTTGTTTTTCAAATACACAACCCAGCACATGCTTCACCATTGAGTGAGCACATCCCATACCCTGTGCACCTCACAAAATTTTTGCCCATATGTGCATAAGCTGAGCTTCATTTCAAACCATGTTGTGAAGACCAGCATCTACCAGTAATTTCAAGCACTTCTGTGTGCTTAGTTCTGTGAAATGGTGTGTTAATTCTTGTGTGAGTTTGTGATTGATCTGTGCTGTGCTGTTAGTTGCACTTACACCTGTGTAACATTGCCAACCTAAACTGAGCTGCACACATAACCTGTGCTGTGTAAGCTTTCCAATTTGTGCATACAACCTGCACAAAAACAACCAGTGCACAAACTGAATCCCACACACCTGGGCGCGCTGGCCCAAGCCCAACAACCGGGATGTGCATGTGCACTCAACCGAACCCAAAATCTCTCATAACCTGAAGCCCACAACAACTGGGCTGGAACTCACCAGCTGGGCCTGACAGCATCACAAAGCCATCTTTTGGGCTTGAGTCTTGCATTGGTGGGCCATTTTTGAGTTTTTGCTTTTCTGTGTTGAACTTGATTGTATGTTAACATACTAGATGCGCTAGATAGGCTATGATTGTGTCTTTTAGAGACCAAACAAATCGACTAGTTAGAATCCTTGGACAAATCGTCAAAGATACCGAGCTCTTCCATTAAAGCCCAAATCCATCAGAAAGCCCATCAGAATCAAAAACTATGGGTGATGATGTTGATGGTGGATTTTCGTTTAAGGTTATATTTGTAAAAACCAGAGAAAATCATGCGCTGACATCTTGTAAAAGATAAAGCCATCTATAAGTGTTGGATACTCCCTCACTTGATTCACAAGAATGGAACTTGTAGCAACAGTCCCGTTCGCGGAATTTCATATCGCCCTTGTATTTCGTATCATTATCGGTGTGGCATGATGACTCGAGTGTTACTCATATAGAGTAACACGAACCTCCAAGCACTATAATGAAACCATGTAACAAATACCCGTACATGTGCCGATTCTCGGTGTGTTATCTTGGTGCCACTGTGTTATACTAGCCCGAGCCCTCTCGGTGTGTTATACTAGCCCGATTGAGCCCCTCTCGGTGTGTTATACTAGCCCGATTGAGCATCCAAGACGCGACCATATCGGTCCGGGATATGATCTGATTGCGGTCATCCAACTCCACAAGCATGATTGATGACCCAGACAATTCCATCACCCCCAAGCGGTATGGAATACACACGGCCGACCCGCATGGTCGACCATTGCCTTTGCCTGCCAAGAAACTGTCCATACCGAAGCATTATGGACTTAAAACCTAAATTAGGGTTTGCGACGCCATATTACATGTGCCGCAAACGGTCTCAACCATCCATCTTCGCAGGTATAGATGGAGGGTGTAGATGTAGACTCAAAGGGCGTCTTGAGCATGTCGACACAATCACCATGTGACGCCACACACTTGACCATCGGTCAAAACCAACCATGATTGGTTACAACACATTCGTCCGCCTCCTCGAAAGAGCATGGTCGCACGGCTTTGAAAGCCAAAATTAGGGTTCAAGCCATCACGCGCGTCCATCTTCTCCGGCGCACGAATGGAGGGTCACTGGTCGATCGGCGGTCCGGTCATACCAAAGATGACCACCGTGGGCCCATCTACCCCCTCATGCAATCGGCCAAGGCATATCATGCCCGGCTAATCCAAAACGCCCCGCCCAAACATGCGTGGTTACACTTCCCAAATTGCAAATTGATCTCGACCGCTCAACTTCACCGGACGGGTGGTGGCTTAGATCACGTTTTCATGGGATAGTCGGGTATAGGCGTGAAAATCATACCATCTTCACGTCAAACCCGGTAGGCCAAGACAGGCCAAGTTAGGGTCGTCTTGGAAAACGCAGGAAAAGAGTGTGGCGCGCGGCTTCTTGGGGTATCAAACTTCTATCGCAAAATCAATCTCGACCACTCCTCTTTGCTGGTCAAATTAAGTGGCCCAGATCGCGCTTTCATGAGGGAGGAATACGGCACCTACACCATCATGCCGTCAATACGCATGTATGGTCGTGGTCCTCTCCAAAATCTTTCCCATGCTTGGTTTCTCCAAGCTGGAGAGTGATGCTTACACCTCTTCAAAAAACCTAATATTCATTAA
>JAJJWW010007021.1:0-55045 GCA_023531295.1 Papaver armeniacum | reverse complement strand
TTAATACATTTTTGTATTAACACTTGGTTTTCTGTCTCGTCCAACTTGTGTTGTTGTTTGAAATAGGACGGAGAACCTATTTATACAAGTCATTGAGCCTCATTCATGTCTCTCGTGGGAAGTGGAGGAAGTGGAGTGGAGTAGTGGAGTTGTGCGTCGACCCGTCTTGCCCACTTCTCCTGTTCATATCTAACCGTCCATGACTTCCCGACACGTTCTCGTGATGGCGCGTTGCACGCCGCACGCCGTAAACCGCCAGACCAATACCCCAAAGTATGTATCCCCCAGCTTGTGACATGATTGATGTCTAGAATGTGTGGATCGTGGATCTACGAAAGATAGCATGTAATGCTGAATTGAATAACTCGTGTTATTCGGAAGTCGATACTTGTGAAGTATCGTGTGTATTTTATGCAGTATCGCATTATAGTGTGGTAAAGTGATGGGTAATGACGCCTCACCGACCAAATAACTCCCGACCGGGGTTGTATAACCAAGCTGGTGAAGTTGGACGGATGAGATGATCTTTGAGACACTCATCTCGCGACCGTTAATGAATATTAGGGTTTTTTGAAGAGGTGCGCAAGCATCACTCTTCGCCTTGGTCGAAACCAAGCATGGAAAGGGATTTGGAGAGGACCGACCGGGGCATGTGTGTAGACGACATGCCGTGTACACGCCTACACCTCACCGTCCCATGGAGGCGTGATCTAGGCCACTCAATTTAACCGGTAAAGTTGAGTGGTTGAGATCGGTTTGCGGCAGAAATTGATGCCGCAAAAGGGTTGGAAACCGACGTGACATCCCTAGTTTGGGCACGCGTTTCAAGACGACACATCTTGGTCGGTCTTGGTCGATCATACCAGCGTGTAGGTGGTAGGCTGGTGTTCACACCTATACCTGACTATCCCATGAAAACGTGATCTAAGCCACTCAAATCATCCGGTGAAGTTGAGCGGTCGAGATCAGTTCGTGGTTTGGGAGGTGCGGCCATGCTAGTTTGGACGCACGTTTTGGATTGACCAGGCGTGATATGCCTTGGCCGAACACATGAGGGGGTAGATGGGCTCACGGTGGTCATGCTGGTATGACCGGCCCTTGTTTAATCTAATCCGTGACCCTCCATTCGTGCCGGAGAAGATGGACGCGCGTGATGACTTGAAACCCTAATTTTGGCTTTCAAGCCGTGCGTCATCTTTTGTTTGGGTGATGATTTTGTCATGGCCAAACATTGTTGGTCTTGACCGATTGTTCAAGTGTGTAGGCGGGCCCACGGTGATCGTGTTGACATGCTCTGGGCCCTTTGAGTCTACATCTACACCCTCCATCTATACCTGCGAAGATGGATGGTTGAGACTGTTTTGCGACACATGTAATATGCCGCAAACCCTAATTTAGGGTTTTCCATCCATAATGCTTGGTATGAACGGTTTCTTGGCAGGCTAGGCCAATGACCGACCATGCGGGGTCGGTCGTGGGTATTCCATACCTGCTTGGGGGTGATGGAATTGATCTGGGGTCATCCAATCATGCTTATGGAGTTGGATGACTGCGATCAGATCATATCCGGACTGATACGGTCAGTCCGGATGCTCAATCGGGCTAGTATAACACACTCGAGAGGGGCTCAATCGGGCTAGTATAACACACCGAGAGGGGCTCGGGCTAGTATAACACACCGAGAATCAAGCATGTACGGGTATTTCGTACATGGTTTCATTATAGTGCTTGGAGGTTCGTGTTATTCTCAGAAGAGTAACACTCGGTCGTCATGCCACACCGATAATGAGTACTGGAAATACAAGGCTGATATGAAATTCACGGAAGGGATTGTTGCCACATGCTCCAACCCTGGAGGAATTTCATGTATTCACGAAACGGGATTGTTGCTACATGCTCCATTCTTGGTGAATTAAGTGAGGGAGTATCCAACACTTATAAATGGCTTTATCTTTTACAAGATGTCAGCGCATGATTTTTTCGGTTTTTACAAATTTAACCTTAAACGAAAATCCACCATCAACAATGGTGTTTAACTCATATACTTGAAGAGGTTTTACAGCTGAATTACGCGGAGAAAATGAGAAGAAAAGGGAAAGAATCGTAACTCTGTGTGGAAGAAAAATAAAGATATTTAGAAGATATTCTGGCCATATTTGTGACCTGTGACGTATATAAGAGGTGCTGGGAGCTCACAAGAGACTTAGGGTAGAGTTGGGGTACGCTACAGGGGAGAAAGAAAATTTGTAGGGGTGAATTGCAGAGTTGCAGCAGCAGCAGGTGGAGGAGAAGAAGAAGACGAAGAACAGACAACCAAAGTCTGTCGCAGAGGACTGTGGCAAAACTACTACAGAAAAGAAGTATCGTTTAAAAGGCAGTCTTATTTCTTCTGTAACAGTCTGTTTGTAACGCCTCTTCCGCGTTGCAAACTGCCTGAGTTATTAGCTTTCTCTTGTTTTTCACACTTTTGAGCGATGAACACCTATTTTGAGCACGTGAATAACATGAGGAGCTAAACCCCATCGCTGAGGCGACGGAGGAAGCCATTTTTCCAATTATTATGTGGTAATCTCTATTTTTAATGATTTTTGCAATTTCTTTTATGAGTATTTGCACTTTGAATCAAATCGAATATATGATTCGATTAAGTGGTTGTGTTCTCAATTGATGGGTCATGCTTAGGTTAAGTCTTTTGATGGTCCATGCTTTCGATTTACAACTATTGTTTTGAGAATCTACTTGTCTAGGCAAAAATATTAGAATCACTTTAAACGTAAAGAGTTGCATGAATATTAATTAGATTAAATCACATAAAAGTTGGAGATTGGTGGAATCCTGAGTCTCAGTGTTCTCAAAAACCTTGGTATCAACTTTAATTTAATTTGCAGTTTTATTAGAATTTTGAGTCTAAAATCGAATCTCTACAAGTCTGAGAAACGAACTTTTGTTACCACTTTCTACAACATAGCAATTTTTGGCGCCGCCGACGCGGGCTTGTATTTAGGTTTAGGTTTTAGGTTTATTGTATTTTTATTACTTGTTTTTTTTATATTTTTTGTTCTATTTTACGTCCTTGGTATTTTTGTTTTTGTTGTGCAGGATTGACTCGAAGTTATAAGTGGAAAATTGAACTTGCCAAAAAAAGGAGAAACCAGAGATATTATTTTTGGACTTTTATTTATCAGTTTTTTTTTTTATTTTCTTTTGGACTTGTAATTTTCTTTTATTTGGTTGCTTATTTATTTTTATTTATTATAAAAAAAACACAGTTGCACACACCAATTGCATCCCTCATCAGATCACCGAGTTTAGGAAAACTCGTGGATTAGTAAGCTGAACCCGTGCCTTGGGCCTTTTGGGAGTTACCAGCTGAAAGTCCACAAACCTCGGCCTCGTACCTTTGGGTATATTTTGCTGTGGTAACCCAAGATTACCTAAATTAGTGAGCCCAGCATTTGCATGTGCACAGATTTTTGTTGAATTATTGTGTATGCATGAACGAAAAAGAGACGCTCTAGGACGGTTTATGCGTGAAAAACCTAGAAGTGATATTTTAGGAAACAAGAATCTTGATTACCTTAATCTAGATACCTATGATTTTGGAAAGTCTAATTTTGAACATCCATCTTTTACTGGGGAGAGAATCCCTATAACTCAGGTAGAGCCAGAAATGGCAACTTTGAAAACTTTGTTGAATCCGACTAGGTCTACTCGTCCCTCATGTATCAGGTTAGCTGACACGGAAGCAAATTATGAACTTAAACCTGGGATGTTACAGATGCTCCCAATCTTTTTAGGGAAAGAAAATGAGAACCCCTATTTCCATGTTAGGGACTTTGAGGAAATTTATAGTACCCTAAAGATTAGAAACCTTGATGATGATGCTTTGAAACTTAGGTTATTCCCTTTTTCCCTGAAAGATAAAGCTAAATCGTGGCTATATAGTTTAGCTTCCGGGTCCCTTGAAACATATGAACAACTTACATCTGCCTTTTTGAACAATTTTTTCCCTAGGCACAAAACATCGTCTATTAGGACGCAAATCTGCACATTTTCTCAACAGGAGGGAGAATCTTCGTATACGTATTTGGAAAGGTTCAATGATCTATTAGCCCAATGTCCTCATCATGGTTTAGAAAAGGTTAGGTTAGTTCAGATCCTTTATGAGGGTTTAGATTATCCCACTACAACCACAGTAGAATCTATGTGTACAGGTGGGTTTGAAAACCAAACAGTTGATGATGCGATGACATATTTGAGTGAAATCGCCGAAAAGACCCAGCAATGGGAAAATAGTAGGGAACCCAAGAAAACAATTCTTCTAGGAAGAGGAAACGTTAATAGGCTAGAAGGAGGCTTGGAATCAGATGCCAAAATTGCAGCAATAGCTAAAAGGTTAGAAGCTTTAGAATTGGGTCACACTAGCGGTAGAGTGGAGCCTTTTTGGGAAGGTCAGACTATTGAGGAGCAAGGCAATGCTCATTATAATAATAACACTAGATTTGATAACCGTCAAAAGTTTGACCCATATTCAGAAACCTATAATCCTGGTTGGAGAAACCATCCGAACCTCTCATGGTCTAAGGACCAGAATCAAGGTCAGTTTAGTAATTCGAATGCTCCCCCAGGTTTTGGCTATACTAAGAATCCTTAAGGACCAGCTCATTTTCAAAATCAGTCCGATAAGAAAATTTTAAGTCTAGAAGAAACTCTTGCCTAATTTATTCGAAATACTGAAAAGATGCACCAATCACTTTCACAAAGCGTAAAAGCTAGTAACAGGATAGGGCAAGAAAATAGTCAAGCTATTGCCGAGTTAAAAACGCAGGTTAGTCTGATAAATGAGTCCTTGAGAGAAAAAGGTAGATTCCCTAGTCAAACACAACCCAACCCTAGAGGAGTTCATGAAGTAGGCGCAAAACCATCACATCAGTTGAATTCAGTTAGAACCCTCAGGAGTGGCAGAGTAGTAGACAATCAGGTAACCATGCCCGATAGTGAGCATACTGTAGTTCACCCCTCAGGACCATCCATAGCTGAGGGGACTGATAAAATCTCTGATGATGCCAATTCGGTTCCTGAGAGGCCCTATTTTATGCCTAGATCCCCATTTCGCCATCTATTAGTGCCAACAAAGAGTGAATCCAACTTTAATGACATAATGGAGGTTTTTAAGAAAGTTACCATAAACCTTCCGTTATTAGAAGCAATTAGGCAGCTGCCGGCTTATGCCAAGTTCCTTAAGGATATGTGTACGCGAAAGAGAGAGCTTAGTGTCCGTAAAAAAGCCTTTTTAGCTAGTCATGTAAGTTCGATCATTCAGAACCCCACAACTCCTAAGTATAAAGACCCAGGTGCACCTACCATTGCTTGCACGATAGGAAAACATCGGGTAGAAAAAGCTTTACTGGACTTAGGAGCTAGTGTGAACTTACCGCCGTACCATGTGTACTTACGGCTAGGACTTGGTGAATTGAAGCCTACCAAGATAACACTGCAGGTTAGTCGATAGGTCTATTAAAATTCCTCGTGGTGTGATAGAAGATGTTCTTATTGAGGTCGACAAGTTTATTTATCCCTGTGGATTTCGTGGTCTTAGATACCCAACCCGTCCCCGACCCAGAGAACCAGATACCTGTGATTTTAGGTCGCCCATTTTTAGCTACGTCTAATGCGATCATAAACTGTCGAAATGGTATTATGAATCTATCTTTTGGTAATATGACTATTGAGTTGAATATTTTTAATGTCAATAATCTACATTCTGAGCTAGATGACATATGCATTGAAGAGGTGAACATGATAGGAACCTTAGTTCAGGAGTCATTACCAAACACCTTATCATAAGATCCATTAGAGAGTTGTCTAGCCCATTTTAGCATGTATTTCGACGATCATAGCAATATTGAACAAGTAAATGCTCTGTTGGATTCTATTCCTATGTTAGATACTGATAGATGGAAAGCTAGGTTCGAACCATTACTAGCTACCGAATCTACCTTAAGCCCTTATTTCGAAGAGCCTAAAGATCCTCCTAAGTTGGACCCTAATTATGCATTTTCAGGCCCGTCTGAGATTTTGCCTATAGCTTCCGATTTGGATAGTGATCATGACCGTCCTACAGTGTGTGTGCCTCAAATGCATTTCGAGGATGAAGCACCTTATTATAACTTAGAGAAAGCAATTAACCTTTTTCAGGAACCTAATGGTCTAGAAATTAGGAATATTGTGACTAGTCTATCTAGAGATACCCAAAATTCTAAGTTTGGGGGTAGTAATCGTCAAGTATCCCTATTTGAAGTCCCTAACTTGAGACTTGAGCCTAGTGTGCCTGAGGTATTAGTTGAGTCTCTTCCGACTCCACAACCTGATCCTCCCGATATTGTCCTAGAGGAAATCCGGGAATTAGAAACCCATAGTTCGAGAAGAATCTGTTTGTCAAGACACTCATATGAAGCCCAAGTGGGCATCACGAGAAAAACCCGGTTATCTTGCAGAAACCTTGGATGAGGATGTGCTCTGTCTGTTCATTTTTCTCTGATTTGGTGCAGTTGTCTCATAATTGTGGCAGTTTTATTTGATTTGGTTGACCCACAATTGTTTCGACTATTGATATATGATTTGAAAAGGTAATTAACCATTTGTGGTATTTAACGTCTGGCTGAAGACTTTGAACTTAGCACTTCTTGGGAGGTAACCCATGCGCATGCAACACGGTAATATCTTTCCTTAACTCTTTTGCTTCAAATGGTAACAATTTCTCCTTGTTCATGCTTTTAATTTCATCTATAGAACATTGAGGACAATGTTAGATTTAAGTTTGGGGGTGGGGTAGAAACTTTTTGTTACCTTTTTGTTACAATAAATAAACTCCAGAGCCTAGAAATTTATGCTTATTAAGGATGACACTAACCAATCTAAGTGGATGGAAGCATTTTGGTTGTAGGAGTTGAGGAACCAATCGATTAGATGGAAACATCTAAAGAGTCTATTCATAAAAGCACAGAGCTCAGGTGTTAGAATTAAAAAAAAAAAAAAAAAACATGGTAGTTTCGCCATATCTCGTTGAATCCTTTTCACTTATATTTTTATTTTGGTTTCTTTAAAATATGTTTCTCTAAGTGATTAGGTGGGGCTCACGATTCAAGTTGTTACCACTGCTAGGGTGAAATAGAGTGATTGAGATACCAAAAAAAAAAAAAAAATTGAAAAAAGTTGAAAAAAAAAGTTAGAAAAAAAAAAGGAAATTGAGACCAGACCATCAGACCAACCGGAATAAATTCAATAAAATTGACCACTGGTTCCCTTGTATATGCCAGCTGAGTTGATCTAAAATTAGGGTTATCGACCACTGGTTCCCTTGTATATGCCAGTGTGTTGATATTAGTCCAGAACCCGATCTCACCCATTAGGATAGGTTCGTTTTAGCAGTGGCCTTCAGACAGATATGAGAAACACCGTTCACCTTAGTCAACATCAAAACCATATACGTTTTTCTCATCCATCTTCTTAATCTATTCATGTGATTGGTTGACTCCCGTCATGATGTCCAGAAACTATCTGAGTAGAGCTCTGTCACTTATATATTAATTTTAATATGCTTGAGTGCAAACTCCTGTACAGCAATTGGAATTTCGCATCAGGGTACTTCCTCCTATAGTCAATAAGTATTCCAACCAAGGAGATTCTTTAGTGCCTTCCAAGGTTCTGCGTAGATAGCTAGAGTCTGGAGTAAAGGTTTTGTAGGTATATCTCTTGTAAGCCCTCCCAAGACTATAACTCGGCCGCTAGGGCCACCTAGGGGTTTAAAGGCTTGTTGCATACGCTAAATGCAACCGAAGATGCTTGCGACAGTGAGTTAGGATTTTATTTTCTAGATTTGATTTGCTCGGGACTAGCAAATAATAAGTTTGGGGGTATTTGATAGACGCATTTATGTGTCTATTTTGATCTCAATTTTCTATATTGTTAGTACTCATTTTTGTACTTATTTTGGTATTTTATGTTTTTGTAGGTGTTTTTGGAGAAATAAGCTTTTGCGGGAAAATTGGCTCGAAAAGTGGTATTTACGCTCGTGGGAGAAAATTACTATTTTGACTCTCAGTTTGGATAAGGGGCATCTCAATTACTAAGGGGTACTCCACTGATACGGGGTACCCTAATTGCTATTTACACCTCACGGCTATTCGCACCCCTGTACTGGATAAGGGGCAGTCCATCTTCACGGTTGAAAAATGGAAACTGGCGGGAAATAATAACAGCTTCTACGTATTTGCTGATGTGGGTTTGGTCGAGTTTCTCGAAGATTTTTACTTGGATTTGGATTGGTTACGAACTGTTATGACTAGACAGGATGTGTATGTCACTTAGAATCGAAAACAAAGGAAGATATGGGAATATTTCCTAAAACAGGGAAGGATATATTCTTGGGTGAAGTTTGGTTTTATATTTGGGATATGAAAGGATTAGGAGAAGATATTCCGTGAGAATTTGGTCCTATAAAGTCAACAGAGGGTTTGGAGACAACTCAGAGGCCGCGTAGGAGAGTTTTCAGTTGAGTTTCGATAAAACAGGGGAAGGAAAGTTTCTCGGGACTTTGTGAGTTTTAACTTGGACTTTGTGAAGTTACATGAGACAAAGGGGAAGTTTTACTCTATATGGTGTTTAACTCATATACTTGGAGAGGTTTTACAGCTGAATTACGCGGAGAAAATGAGAAGAAAAATGAAAGAATCGTAACTTTTCGTGGAATAAAAATAAAGATATTTAGAAGATATTCTGGCCATATTTGTGACCTGTGACGTATATAAGAGGTGTTGGGAGCTCACAAGAGACTTAGGGTAGAGTTGGGGTACGCTACAGGGGAGAAACAAAATTTGTAGGGGTGAATTGCAGTTGGGAGCTCACAAGCTTAGGGTAGCGGGGTGCTAGTGGAGGAGAAGAAGAAGACGAAGAAGAAGAAGAAAGAACAGACATCCAAAGTCTCTGTCGCAGAGGACTCGTGGCAAAACTACTGCGTAAAAGAAGTATCGTTTAAAAGGCGGTCTTATTTCTTCAGAATGATCTGTTTTGTAACGCCTCTTCGGCGTTGCAAACTGCCTGAGTTATTAGCTTTCTCTTGTTTTTCACACTTTTGAGCTATGAACACCTATTTTGAGCACGTGAATAACATGAGGAGCTAAACCCCATTGCTGAGGCGACGGAGGAAGCCATTTTTCCAATTATTATGTGGTAATCTCTATTTTTAATGATTTTTGCAATTTCTTTTATGATTATTTGCACTTTGAATCAAATCGAATATATGATTCTCGATTAAGTGGTTGTGTTCTCAATTGATGGGTCATGCTTAGGTTAAGTCTTTTGATGGTCCATGCTTTCGATTTACAACTATTGTTTTGAGAATCTACTTGTCTAGGCAAAAATATTAGAATCACTTTAAACTTAAAGAGTTGCATGAATATTGATTAGATTAAATCACATAAAAGTTGGAGATTGGTGGAATCCTGAGTCTCAGTGTTCTCAAAAACCTTGGTATCAACTTTAATTTAATTTGCACTTTTATTAGAATTTTGAGTCTAAAATCGAATCTCTACAAGTCTGAGAAACGAACTTTTGTTACCACTTTCTACAACACATCACCCAATATTTCGCTTAGCAATCTGTATGGACAAACTCCGATATACTTTCTAGAGAATCAACTAGACAGTCAGACTCAATCTAGATAAAAAGTATATCAAAGAGTTTATATCTCAATCTCTCGATTTGATCTTTACTCAAGCAAATAGAAATCTGCGAGTCTTTATCAAAGAGAGATAACTTGGATGGTACCAAAGACCAATATACAAGTGTCAATCAATTTAAATCAACAACCAAAAGGTCGGATATTCTAATTGATTGAACAACGCACAACCTGTGATATTTCAATTATATAAACAAATATAATGCGGAAAAGAAATAACACGAGACACGGAATTTTGTTAACGAGGAAACCGTAAATGCGAGAAAAACCCGGGACCTAGTCCAGATTGAACACACACTATATTAAGCCGCTACGAGACTCTAGCCTACTCCAAATTAACTTCGGTCTGGGATCAGTAGTTGAACCCCAATCAATCTCACACCGATCCAAGGTACAATTATGCTCCTACGCCTCGATCCCAAAGATGATGCTACGTACTTGATTCCCTTAGCTGATCTCACCCACAACTAAGAGTTGCTACGACCCAAAGTCGAAGACTTTAATAAACAAATCTGTATCACACAAAAAAGTCTACAGAATAGACCCGTCTCCCACGAATAAACCTATGAGTTTTGTTCCGTCTTTTGATAAATCAAGGTGAACAAGAACCAATCAATAACCCGGACTTATATTCCCGAAGAACAACCTAGTATTATTGATCACCTCACAATAATCTTAATCGACGCAGCGAAAAAAGATATTGCGGAATCACAAACGATGAGATGAAGTGTTTGTGATTTCTTTTCAATCTTGCCTATCGGAGATATAAATCTTAAGCCAATTCAATTGAACTCGTACGATAGAAACAAAAAGATAAGATCACACAACTACAAGAAAAGTAGTATCGGTCTGGCTTTACAATCCCAATGAAGTCTTTAAGTCGTTAACCTGGTTTTAGAAGAAGAAAACCAAAGGTTAAAGGAGAATCGACTCTAGCTTAGCAAACTAGTATCACACGTAAAGTATGGGGATTAGGTTTCCCAGTTGCTAGAGTTCTCCCTTATATAGTCTTTCAAATCAGGGTTTTCAATCAATGTTAGCTTAGTAACAAAGCATTCAATATTCACCGTTAGATGAAAACCTGATTAGATTCAAGCTAATATTTCTCAACCGTTGGATCAAAACTTAGCTTGTTACATACAAACGAAATGTTCAATTTTGGGTTTATGAACCGTACCCAAACATTAACATTTATTGGTTCAACAATAGTTAACCAAATGGTTAGCCATATTATCACTCTCATATCAACCATTTTCTTCTTCACCATAACTAGTTCAAATGACTCAAATTAAGTAGTTAGAGAGTTGTTCAATTGCTTAGATCTTATGTAACTACACAAGACACAATCGAAGCAAAAATGGTTTGATTCACTCGAATCGGTTCATGAACTTTATAGCCACGGTTTGCAAAAGCATTCCTTAGTTTATATAAATATTAGTTCAAGAACAACCGGTTTTAGATATAACCTACTCAAGTTCGCGGACTGGGATCGCGGACTTAAGCTCATGGAAGGAGTACACAAACTCCAACAGAAATTCTCGGGTGAGAACTTCCGCTAATTCGCGGACTTGGCTTGCGCCACTTCCATTTCTCTTGATCGACAAAGTTCGCAAACTTTGGTTCAAGGAATAAGGACTTATACATATATGTGTTTCCACAACAATGCTTATATCCTACCAATGGTTATGTAATATAAACTCTCATTTCAATCATTGAAACATTCTCAGAGAACGTTATATAGCCGTTATTCACAGACCATTTTTGTCAGAGCAATTTCCAAAGTGATTGAAACATATCATGACTTTCGTCACTAGGTAAAGATGAATTCAATTAAAGCGAAAGCTTACCAACACATATTTTGAGAAATATATAGGCGAGTTAAACTCGGATCGAAATAGCAAATGTGTATAATGAAAGTCTATACGTCTAAACGACTTTTGTCTCAAGAGTAGGAGATAGAGTAAATAGACTTTTGAGTGACAGATAAGTTCAAGTCTCCACATACCTTTTAGTCGATAAAGTTCCACCGGTTCCTCAAGTAGTCCTTCGTCTTGTATGATCACTTTCTATCCTATTCCGAGACCTTTAGCTACATAGGCTAGAAATCAAGACTTATAGTTTTGATCACTAACATTGACAAACATGCCTGAGATAGCAACGCATGCAAGTTCGACCGAGCAATGCTCTAACACATTTGCTTAACAAAATTTCGGTACAATTGATATTTTATTCCATTATTTGTGTATGGATGTGTGTGTGATTCAATTGTTTCCAGTTAAGAAAAACTATTGTTATCTTGCTTTATTCTTTGGTATCAATCGTTTAGGCTTACAAAATTTCGGTGCAATTGCGGAGCTTTAATGTCTATGTTTGTTTCAATTGCTTCCAGTTGAGGTGAATAATTATGCAAGTTTATTTATTTGGTTTGTATGAATTGTTTATGGCTTAACAAAAGAAAAGGTTTATGTAATGAATTGTTTAGTCCAATTCGATTCCGGATAAGAGAAACTAAGTTAATTCTGATCTTAGTTAGACTTATCAAAGTGGAGGTTTCGGTTATTCAAGTCTAATCGAATGCCTTGACAAGGAATGCTAGTTAACTAACCTAGTACTTGTCTTGTTTAAAAGTTAAAGGTCTAAGTTATATGGATAATTAGAACCTGATGAGAAAAATAGAGTTATCTTTATTTTGGTCTTATCGAACAAGCGATTTTATTTGTACAATCGGTTTAGCAAAGGAACTAAGGTGCTTAGTCGATTTTTGGTTTGCTAAACTGTTAGGGAAAATTGCTTCGGGAAATTTTTTCCTTGATAACATATCAAAATAAAATTACTTTGTAGTTTCGGTTTTGATATTGGTGTTGATGGTGGTTTTTAGTTCATGGCTAAAAATGTAAAACCTTATATTTAATGCGCCGTCTGCAAAAGGACTGAGCCATATTAAAGTAATGAGTGCCCGTGCCTCTCTACTCACACATGTACTCAGCAATTCAGTATATTTATTCAGAATGGTGCATGTAGCAACAATCCCAAACATTCTCAGAAACTCTACTTCTACATTATCCATTAGTGTATGGTTTATTAAGTATTTTCCTATGCTATGTTCCCCAGCTGAACCCTTAGTATTGATATGACATGAAAATTAGTGTTCACTCGCAGCTGAGTAGCACGAAATTTCCCGAAGTATCAAAATTAAGGTCTGCATGAAAATGCTCAATCAGAAGATGCGCTAACTGCTATCTGAGAATAAAAGGATTTTGTGTCAACATACAGAATTTGTTAAATTTGTTAAATTTTGTGATAACTCACAAATTCAAGTTTTGACCTAATTAATTTGCAAAAATTAGGCCTTTTTGCGCCTGTGCAAATATCTCGAACCCTATTGGTCGAGGCCAAACCTAGGCAAGCTAGGAAACTAATCTTCCATGGAGCTAGTAAGAGCAAAGTCCTGCCAGAAAACAAGAAATAAAAGAGGAGCCGCAGAAAATAGGAGCAGCAACAAAATGAGGCGTGGCCATGTCACATGGCCGGCCAGTTTAGGCGCCACCCGCAGACGGCCACGCCCCATGCTGCTTGACCGGACCCCCTCTTTCATATCGACCAATCAGGTCGCTCTAAAGCCGCCACGCGCACTAGAGATGTGGCCACGCCCCCATGATGCTTGTCGGCCCTCCTCTTTACCATCGACCAATCAGGTCGCTTTAAATGCGCCACGCGCTAGAGATGTGGCCACACCCTATGTTTGTCCGGCCCCTTTTCTATCGACCAACCAGGAAGCTCTAAACCCGCCACACGCATTAAAAAGCCCAACTATGCCAAGCGGCCACCATGTCAATTGGTTAAACAATTCGCCAACGCCAACATGTTAATCGGCATGCGAACATGCCATGATGTAGCAGCAACATGCCAACACGCCACTCCGCCGCAGCAACATGCCAACGTGCCACAAACAGCGCAGCTACGTGCTAACCCACTTTTTGTTCGTGGCCAATGCCATAACAGATTCCAGTAAGTGTATTCCGATCAAAACACGATTCTTGCTTTAGTGGCATTAGTCGAAACCCTAATTTTTGGTCGTGGCCCAAATTACGCCACTCTGGACCCACAACATGCCACGAGCCATGCGGGACCTATAAAACCCTAAAAAGGGCGCCATGCCATGGCCAGACCCTAATTTAGGCAGGCGCCACTACACCACTATAACACTGACAGGCGTCATTACGCCATTATGCCACTACTGGCGCCAACAAGATGCGGCCATAATCAACGACCACCTTCTCTCGTAAATTGCAATCTCTGCCGTCCAACTTCACTACGGAGTTAACCGGCCTATAACAAGTCTCAGGTGACCAACCAAGACTAACCTAATAGCGTCACACGCCATTTTCCTATGGCGGGTCTCATGACTTAACTTGCCACACATGGTTATCCGCCACTTAGCTGGCGTACGATTAATCAGAATAGCCAGGTCTTGCACACAAGACCCACTCAACAATCTGCTGCACATTTTCCAAGGAAATACTCGAGACATCAAACATGTCACAAACTGGGGGATGCTCATCAGGGTATTGGTCTGGCGGTTTACAGCGTTGTAGATGGTGGATTTTTGACAAAGGCTAAAATCGTAAACCCATAACTATATATTTTCCTGATCCAGCAATCAGACGAGTATTGAGACTCATGTCTCTCGACGAAAGCATGAAAGCTCGTACCGCAAGCATTTCTGACTGAGACTACTATCTCTCAGAGAATATGCGGATGTGCAGTCTCTCAGCTGAGGCAACGACATATCTTGTAATTACTGAGCAAGTTCAGTAACTATTTTATATAGAATCGAAAGATTGGACGGCTCCTAGATAGCTGGCCTGCTAGTATAGAGCAATAACGTCTTCAGGATGTAACAATATTTTCCCTGACTATATAAAAGAAATATGACGCTTCAACAAGATCATATCATTCAACTCCTGAACAATTAATGCTCCTAGACGATCGTATTAGTATAGAGCCATCAATTAATTATTCCTAAATCATTAGATTCATCCACTGAATCCCTGAAAGATATTCTACATTTTTCATAATATTTCGTTACTTCAATTCATGGTCCTTCCCAGCAGAATTCCATGGGTTAGTAATAAATATCTAACACATGGGCATCTGAGCATTATCGAGTAAGCCCCGACTAAAATGGTGCAAGTGTATTCAATGCACTAACGAGCACCTGAATGCACGAATGAATATTTCAAAATACGACGAGACGATGAACCTATGCAAAATAGGAAAGAAAATAATAAATAATAAAATATTAGCCAAGGCGCTGGGGACTGGACCCACCGGCCGGCCGGTCGTGCCGTGACCGAGTCCCACACCCGATTTTATATTTTATCATATTTTTGTTATTTTCCTTAATCTTATGAAGATCCTTTCATTTGAACAAATATCCTTTGTTTTAAAGGAACTCCTCAGTTTCATGATGTTTCCTTCGCATCATGGAAATAATATAAAATTGGGAAAAATGTCGTGGGACCGTATTTATTAGCCAACCGGCTATGCCTTGATCATGGCTGGTCCCACACCTCATGATTCCTTATTATTTTATTATTATTTCCCTAATCTCATGTAAACTCCTTAATCTCATGGTATTTCCATAAAACCATGAAAAAATAATAAAAATTAGGGAAATTCGTGGGACCGGGCCCAGCCGGCCGGTCATGCCCTAGCCGGTCCCATACGTCCCTTATTTTTTTATTATTATTTTTTATGTTTCCTTGGTCCCATGGAATTCCTTGATTTCATGGTATTTCTTTCAAATTATGAAAATTCCTTCAAATCATGGAAATAATACATAAAATTATATAAAATTAAGGAAAACTCACGGGACCGGGCCCTAGCCAGCCGACCATGCTCAAGCCGGTCCCATGCCCTTATTTTATTATTATTATCTCATGGAAACTCTTTCACTTCAAGGAAACTCCTTGATTTCAACAAAATTCCTTAGTTTCAACAAACTCCTTGATTTCATGATATTTCCACAAAATCATGAAAATAATATAAAAATGGGAAAAGAACCATGGGACCGTGGTCGTTGGCCGGCCGGCCATGCCTTGGCCTCAGCCGGTCCCATACTTCATGATTCCTTCATTTTTTATAATTATTTTCCTTCATCTCATGAAGTTTCCTCAGTTTCAGCAAAAATCCCTGATTTCTTCATATTTTCCCAAATGATTGCTCAAACACACATCAGAAAATATCAAAATTCTCAGGACTGAGACACGAACACTTTGGTGACATGAGCATATTACCTTGACCGACCAGGGTTGGATCTTTGGCTTGCAAGAGGCCGGTCCCTCATATTTTCATTATTTGACCTAATTTGTTCATATTAGGTTCAAACTCTTCAGAACAATTTTGGAATTTCATGAAACGATCGTCATTCGATCCCGTGATCACCCAGGGCCGGTTTCATGACCCCTTGGTCGGTCCCTAATCTCTTCATAATTAATTAGGTTTTATCACCTAAGGCTCAGACGAGCATTATCTTAATAAATGATTAAACCAGCATTTAATCATTCTTTCATCAAAAAATCAACAAGTCTTCAAGAGACCTTGGTATTTTCTCACTTGAGCATCTGAGCGCTACATGTTCGACCCATGATCCCATGTAGCCGGTCCCTCCTTCACTCTGTGGTTAATTTTCAATAAACCATCAATTGATCGAATTAGGGTTTTGAGTCCAAGGTTCATAATTCCAGATTCAAACGTTAATAATTTTACGATGATCTCATGGTCAAAATTTTATTAATTATACTTGGTTCAGTTGCCAGTATTTAAATTAATATTTTATTTGGTCATGCTACCAATGATTCATCAAATGAGCAATATTTGCTCAAACCAAGGAACATTGGTTCAACCATTAATATTCAACAGTTCATCGAATGAGCAATATTTACTCACGTTAACTATGTTCATTCATACATTATACCTCTGTGTCAACAGACATGTTCAATTCATGAATCTCAGAACATTTTTAAAGACTCAACAATACATGGACTCATCGTCCCATGAAGTCATGAAGTCAGCAACTGACTAACTAATCACGAGACATCAATCGTTTCACATGGGGGATATTAACTAGGGTTTTGGTCTGGCGGTCTATGGCACGTGTGTTCATACACACGATGAGAATGTGAGCTAGTCGTGCAATCAGTTGAAGGAGTTAACAAAGTAGTGGGTGGAAAATCGACCAAGTCTCCGCACGTTGAGCAACTGGTTTTAACACAATTTCCACTTCTCCACTCTTTGATTCCATCAACTGTCACACTTCATGGGATCATGGTGTTTACAATTCTAGCAATATAAATAAGTCTCTGAATGATGATTGAAAACAGAATAATCTCACGTCAAACAGACAACACAAGATTAACAACTCAACATTTGAGCAATTACTCTCAACAGAGCAAATTCAATCATTCAGAACTTATCTTATTTTCAGAATACACAACACACCTACAATCTTCGATCACCTTTGATCTCACACATTTCTCAGCTTCCGTCCTACAGATCGACCCATCCTCTCTTGTGACTGAATTTACTCTGGAACGACCATTGTCTTGGTTTAGGCCGGAGTACTACAGATTGATTTCTCGAATTCAAAGCACTCCCTTCTTGCAGTGCATCTGTGTGAGGTTTGACAGTTCGCTCGGTTCAAGGAGTTTCCTCCGCACGGTCGTCTCCTCAATTACTTAAAAACCAGCAACTCGTTTTGCCCCATCTACGGATTGGTGACCACAGTGGGAGATCATTCTCTCGGTTGTAATCTCACTTCTCACAAACATGGTCGGTCTTAGGTCTGGTTCAGTTACCAACCCGGATTCAACACCCGGCTCTAATATTGCAAGCTCTAGTGGTGCCGCCAACACCACTCCTCCGGCGCAACCTGCCACTACTACTCCTCCGGCACAACCTGCCACTACCACTCCTCCGGCCCAGCCTGCCACTACTACCCCTCCGAGCACTGGTACTCCAGTGATCACCCCTACAAGTGACGGCACCGGAGCCATCAACAATCCACTCTTCGGCCGGTCTCCTGAAGAAATCAGAGAAAATCCACCTACCATAGGTGATCTTATGAAGGTGCAAGAAACTCTTGCCAAGAAGCAGACTGACATGGCTTCCACTCAGAAGGAACTATTCAACTATCTCAAGACTCTTACAGACAAGATGTCAGAGAAAGCTCAGGAGAAAGGAAAACCTAAAGAAACGTCTTCAGATGCTGATCCCGAGATCACTCCGATCCATGTAGTAGACGATGAGGAAGTTACTAAGGCTGCAGATAATCCACCAGCAAAAGAACCATCCAGTTTCATCACTAGTGAAGACCTGGAACGTCTTTTGGAAGATCGTGGAAAGGACAAAACACCCTCTGTCCATCGTCACCAACCTCCATACCCTGCTGCTACGCAAAGGACTCCTCTGCCAAAAGGTTATACCTATCCAACCTTCACACTTTATGATGGAACATGCAATGCTCGAGAACATGTTTCTCGATTTATGGAAGTACTAGGTGAACATGAGCATAACCATACTATCCGTCTGAAAGAATTTTCGAAGTCTATGAAAGGCAGGGCATATACCTGGTATAACAACATCGCGCCAGGAAGCATCAAAAGTTGGGGAGAGATGGTCAATGCTTTCTACATAAATTATTTCTTTGTTTCAGAGCAAATCACCCTCTCTGATCTTGGAAGGATGTTTCAAAGGAGCAACGAACATCCTAACGATTATGTGAAAAGGTTCAGAGTTCAAGCTTTGGACTTCCATGATCCAAATGTCACAGAGCAACAACTCGTGGACTTGGGTATCAATGGAATGATTCCAGTCTACAGAGCCTTATTGGAAAATCTCAGGTTTCAGACTTTCTCAGAACTTCATGAAGCAGCCAAGAGATCGGCAACTACTGCATCTGCTTTATTGGAGAGAGCTAAGACTACAAAAGCTTAAGAATCACGAGAAACTCGGAGAAGCGGACGTTTAATCAACAAACAATACAACCTCCAACCTTCCACAAATGTTGTTGCAGAAGGTAGCAAACGGAAAGCCGAGCCACAGCGCAAACATACTTCCTCAACTCCTTCAAAGGCGCAAAAGAAGGATAATACGCAAGTTCCTGCTCAACACAGAAGCTGATCCAGAAGCACCTGATTTCCCCTGCTCCATTGAAGAAGTTATCGAACTTCTAGATGCCTGGATTCAAGACGGTGCAATCAAACTGCTATATGTCAAGAAAGAACCAACTGAAGAAGCCATGGAAAATCCTCGTTACTGTCGCTTTCATAGGTTCGTCAACCATCCCACAAGTGATTGTAGAACTTTGAAGCGCATATTCAAAGAAAAAATCGAATCAGGAGAACTCAACTTGGGGACTGAAGGAGTACACAGAGATCCTCTCCCAGTCAGAACCTTCACCCTTTCTAAACCGCCTGTCAAGGAAGCAGTCCAGTCCTTAATCGAGCATGTCTGCGAATTACTATACTTATTAAAGGCTCAAAGGGGAGACATGTTTGCTGCATTGAATCACATCGTATCAGGGAAGCGTTTGTTTATTCAAGAGCCTTCAACAACATACGAAGAAATGCACGACTGGGGACTTCTCACCACAGTCAATCTCAAGGGAAACGAGTTCAAACGAGCATTGATTGACGTTGGCACAGTTGTCAATGTTATCCCTCTGAAAACTCTTAGAGTCGCTGGTGTCACACGACAAGAATCCATCCATTCTCCAGTGACAATCACAGATCATGAAGGAACACCCATAGACGCTTATGGCCACATTACTCTCAAGGTGAACATAAACTCATCCTGGACAGAAACAAAATTTTACATAATCCGAGAAGATCTAGGATATGATATGATTCTTGGACGCACGTGGATTGATGCTGGAAAGGTAACACCAACACCTTCAATTGCACACTTCTCTGTCGAAGAAACCTCTGATTCAGAGGAAGAAAAAGAGGATGTTTCACCATTCGAGTATCTGGAAGAGGTCAAAGCCTTGACAGAGCTGACACAAAATCCTGAGTAAAATGCAAACGCTTTCGTCAAAAGATTCCGTACTCAGGCAAGTCTTATTCCCCTCATGTGTCCATATCATCAGTTTTCAAATATGCTTATCTGGTCCGAGGGCTTCACTCCACCAACAACTTAGCTATTGCAAAATGCTATGAGTGGATAATCTCACCTCAGCAATATTTCACCAAGTGGCTGGACGCAGAACCTCTCCGAATCGAATATCTCACTAATACAGTCATTGCCGAAATAATGGCTGAGTTCGACAAACAGTATCCTAAATACTCTCCTTTGCATGAATGTCCACATGTGACGCAAGGTTGGAAGACTTCAATAGCATGGAATTCCGTTGCACGAAGAATTCCAAATCAGCAGAAAATATTCAGGGCACGGATGATCAAATCTAACAAATTCCAGGAAGGAGATTTAGTTCTCAAAGCAACTAAGCGTAACTTTCATTCTGCAAAGAACTCCAACTGGGAAGGACCTTTTATGATCTCTAAGTCTGTTGCTGGTGGCTACTACAAGTTGATCAACATGGACAACAAGGAGACTGTGGCCGTGATACATGAGAATTGGCTCAAGCCCTTTGACGTTTAAGGTTGGATATTCGAGGCATCGGATGCTCAAGGCACGAACACCTCAAACATTTGGTGTTTAGAATTTTCTTTCATTGTATTTCAATTCCTCCAAAATGTTGCAATACTTGCATTCAGTAATTTAAATTCAGCAATTTATCAAAATTCAGTTTACTTAAAGAAAATCTCTATCAAACCCAAAGAAAATCCTCAATCATCTACTTATCCAAAACCAATCAAAACCAGAAATCAAACCTCACATCTCTCAGAAGTTCAGAAGTTCAAGAGATTATGAAAAGAAATCAAAGAAAATCAGCAAAGAAAGACTTTTGCTCCTCTGCATCTTTCAAGACTTGTAAGGCCGCCTTCTCCATGTTCAGCTATTTAGTCCGCCTTCTTCTCATATGAGTTCTTAATAGCATTTATCTTCTTACGAAGCCACTTCACGTTGAAGACAAGTCTCTCAGAATTCTCCAAGTTGAACTCCCAATCAAAGAGTACATCTGGAGTCACAACATTTCTGGCCCTAGTGCATCACTTACAACGCGCAAGATAACACTTACTTGCATGGTTAAGGAATAAGCACGCTTTGGGTCTCTAGTAACGACGGTATGACCAAATTTCTTCCATATTTTCTCGTACAAGTTGGTATATCCAATGGGAACGCTTTATCCACCAACTAGTTCGTGATATGGGAGTGATGCGTCAAAAGGAGGATCAAAAGAAACTCCTGCACTTGGGTATTCATGCACCACCATACGATTTTCAATTACTGGAGCAATCTCTACAACGGCAGTTTCTTCAATCTCTTCTACTTGTGGCTCAGTTCCTTTCATCACTGAAGCAACAACAATCGAAGTCTCGATCTCCTTAATTGCTTCAACGACAACACTCTCATGGCCTTGAAGTGCAGAGATGGTTGGCTCTTTGTCAATAACCCCAGGGTTGCTCTCATCATTATTGACTCCTTCATTCTCAACTTCAGTATTTTGCACCTAATACGAAGATTACATGAGATTAGGATCATCCAAGCATGAAACCAAAAGAAATCATAAACCACAGCATATGAGTGGTCTAACATCATCAAGTTTCTTCATTCTACATGCTAGATGTCAACAAATAACGTGAAAATCACAAAAAACACGTTTTACAACAGGCTCGCCTGAGAAGACTTTACACTGCCCTATACAAAACGATGAACTGGGAGCAATTGGTGAAGAATCAAGGGTTGAGTTATATACCATTCTCTTCGTATGGATGTTATCTACAGCATATCAAAATTTCATAGCAATCGGATAAACGAGTAAAAAGATGTGGTCGAAACATCCGACTACATGACAGCTGAAAACTTCCTGAAAGTCTCCTGGATGTTTACTGTTTCGTCGATTTCGACCCCTAAACGTGCTCAAAACTTAAAAATCTTCTTTGAAAAAGCTTGGAAATTTCCTGGGCATAAAGATACATATGCGGATCGCGAAAATCTGATATCGTACGAAGATTTTACGGGGTTTTTGCTAAAAGGCTGAGTTCTGAAATTTCTGGTGACGTATTTTCGGCAAAGCTTTTCATATATTCACATACATTCTCATTCATTCACTCATGAATCAACAAGTTTATGCTCCTATGGACAAAGACAATTTCAAAAGAAACTCTGAACTAATCAACATTCCATCTTCTCCTTAATGACTAGATTGGTTCGTCCGTTCTGCTGCGCCATCATTAACTCATTTTTCTCAGTGGTCAAACAACAATACACTTGATATGACTTTGTTTTGTGGGTTATGGCGTGGATGAAAATAACAACCTTGATCATAACCCAAGTCAATAAGCAAACCATTATGGTCCATATCCTAGAAAAAGATTAGAATTATATAGTTTGGACTTTAAAGCCTCGCCAACTCGTGTAGCAGACTCGGCACAAGATAAAAGAGCAATCGTCACCGAAATCCTAAGATTTCGGTTTTCCTACCGATCCCTCCAATGTTTGGTTCAACCAAAATAGAAGGACAAGTGAGTCTGTCCGAATAGATTTATTAAGTTTGAATATTTTTTTCCAAGTCTGCCCTTCCATCAAAGTTAGAAACCAACCGTAGTTAGGCTTTATATTTGGGTTAGGATAAATGGGTGAGTTTGGGAAACCTATTTGAATATGGTTAGCATATAGTGTGGAGATATTTTTCTCTCTATCAGAAGTACTTTACCCTACGGAGCTGCCATTGATGGAGAAATCGTTTTTTTTTTTTTTATACCGATCAAAAAAATTGATGGAGAAATCGTAATTCAGTTATTTGTTTTGGGTTGGTGTTACTGATTCTGAGATTCATTTTGATTTCTCAGGTTAGTTTTTTATTGATTCATTTACGAATTTCATCATGTATTGTTTATTTCGATCCTGTTTGAGTGTTTACCCATCAATTTGTTGAATATGTGCTGAATTTATTTATGGATTTGATTTAAACTTGTTGTTCTTGTCGCCAGTACACACGATCACCATGAGCTTAAACTGTTTGTTTGTATGTCGGATGAACCAAGTTAGTAAATTGTATTTTAGGTACCCAGTGTGAGATGTATGATTAATATCCATCCAATTTCCCACTTACTTCATACTCCGGCTTGCGTGAATATTAGCAGAAGAAACATCAGCTTAATTGTTAAAAATGCATGGGTGCTAAAAATATCTTTACTTCCAACTCTTATCTCTGGCTTGATAATTATCTTCTTGGTTGCTTAGCTAGCGGGTTTCCACTGTTGTTTGTATGATATCCATCCGGGGTCATGGACTGTGTGCGGTTGATTGGTTCCTGTTTTTTCCGTGACTGGAGCTTCATTTTCTTATCATTTTCAGAGCAGACCGAACAAGTAGTAGCTGTGCTATCGGAAACTTATTTTGTTTCCTGGTAATTCCCGTAAAGGATACACGAGTACCGATATGTCCCATCTCATCAGTTTAAAGAGGAAAATGAGAGACCCATTTTTAAGCTTATTTTATTAACAGGTCACAGACGCACAAAAGTTTGGATGTATTTATTGTTCCCAGTATAATGAACCTTTTTATCGTGGAGTTACAACTAATTATGATTTTCTTATGCAGAAACTGGCTGACTATGTAGGGGGATTTGTCCCCAAGTGCAGCAGATCATCAATCCTCTTGTCTTGTCAAAATCGGTGATGGCCAGCTCTCGTCAAGGTTTATCACTTTCTTATTACAACAATCTGTAGAGTTTTCCAACAGTACTCATTATCTTTGTACTACTGGTAACAGACCGTATGCTCCTGTAATGTATCAGAATGTACTAGTTGTATCCCTTTAGCTCGGTTAATTTCATCATAATAGTTGTCCCCAAGTGCTCATAATAATGCCACTGACTATCTTGCTAGTGTGTCACATCTCCTCTTCCAGATTTTTTGTATGTACGGGGGATTACAGGTGCCTGTAACGCAAATCACTTCAACACTAGTAGTTAGTAGGTTCCCCCACTATAAGAAAATATTGAGTGCATTATGTAATTGTAGTAGCAGGAAATCCCACAACTACACCCCTTTGAGTAAATCTAAACATAATTCACAATCAAAATGGAAATTAAAGTGCTAAAATTGTAAAATGGACACAAAAGTTTTTTACATGGTTCGATCAATGTGATCTACATCCATGGTTCTTCACTATGATTGTTGTAATTACATGAATATTACATTTAGAATCTACATTAATGGGTTTTTGGGTAGAGCTCTAGATCTATTTTTAGGTGATGGGGGAGGAAGATGACTACAAAAGATAAGGTTGACCTCCCTTTTTCTCTCCTGCATTTCTCTTTATATATGTGTTTACATAGTGGATGACAACTAATAAAGCCCCTATTTTCGGATCTAACGTGCGATGTTCTCGCACACTTATGTTGGGTCTTCTCGCACGTGCTCTTTAACTTCGCACAGCTTCCACACTTTACTCGTGACGTCATCTTTGGTATGCTTTGAGCGATCGGCTTTGCTTGAAGGTGAAATGGCTATTTCGCTTAATAACAATGTGTGCGATATTTTCCCCCCTACAGTAATGTGGTTCTTTATTGTATGATTTTGTTCCTTCGTACCTCCTAATTATTCAAGGACCTTCTGGGCCTTCTATGAACGACCTAGTTGTAAGTCAATCTTTGAGTCGAAGGATGCTTATTAATTTGACACAGGGTTTCGTCTCTCCTGAACATATAAAATGCCATCCTTAAGTATCGCCATGTGCATTTTAGGGAAGATCATACCATGTCTTCTAATGCTCTGCCTTCTATTTTCTTGTCTCTATATATTTAACAAGGAATATGTAGTTGCTCTAGTTGGAAAACCAAGAAATGTTCATATTCCAGATTCATCCATCAATGGAGCTTTACTTGCACCAATACCTTCTCCATTCGGAGATTCTCATCTGAAAAGTTACCTAGAAACCTATGCGAATGATGCACCACTGTCTCAAACACTAAATCTAGACTCGGGTGCTTATTTTGAGAGGCCTCAAGATTCAGGTATATTTCATTTGAGTTTGGTTGAAGCCTTTTTTGTTGCATTAATGCCTTGAATAAATGTGATTAATGTTGGTGGTGATGTGATATAACGGTCGAGGGAAGGGTTGCTAATAATGTTGCAATGTGGTTATGGTTAGTCCTGCTAGTGGTCTAAGAAATGCTTTCTTTGCCATGTCTTATGTGTAGATTATGAAGTTGTGGTAGGCAATAAAAATCCTCTTATGGCCGTGAACCTCCCTCATGTTGGCATCGCATGCACTTAGCAAAGGACATGCAAATAACAGAGGAGATGGGTACACCTGGATATCAATATAATGTTTTGAAAACCCTTGTTGCTGCGTTACATATGCCTATGTGATTTGTGTGATGAGTGTGACGATGAAGACTATGTGATTCGTAATGGTGTACATGGTTTTGCTGAGTATGTAGGACCACCTTGGATTCCCCAAGTCCCTCATATCGCCCGTAGTCGGCCCAAAGTGGATTATGCAGGTCTGTTCTATTTGTGCAGTAAACTAATTGGGTAGCTCTTTAAAGAGGTCGCATATTATTATTTGGGTAACTGTGAAACAAATTCGCATAATATAAATTGGGTACCTTGTTAACACTATCGCATAATTTTAATTGGGTACTTCTGTAAAGAGGTCGACGTACATTATTAATCAGGTACCTGTAAAAAAAATCCGCATAATACAAATTGGGTACCTTGTGAACACTGTCGCATAATATTAATTGGGTATCTTGTGAACACTGTCGCATAATATAAAAATCCGCATAAAGACAGTATGACCTACAGAGCTAGAGAAATACAGTATGACCTAGAAAAACTGGAACACTGAACTGAAGTAATACCCAAGACCAAAGGTCCAAACAAAAATTTTGCTTGAAACATTACTGTACCAAAACATGTCCTGATCTTTAAAAATTAATAATTCAAAATTTCGGCTATTATTTAACCAAACCTAAATTCAATGGCTAGAGAGGTTATCTCAAAAGAGAAAACTTGATAATATTGCTGATAAATGTGACGAAGTTCTTGTTTCTTCCTTACTCCCCTAAAAGACACGGTTCACCTTTCCCATTGTGCTCTTCAGGTACAAGCACCTTACCTGTATTTTCATTGCAAAACAAAGTACTTAGTATTTGTAACCACAAAAACTTAAAATAATAAAATTGTAGATCGTATAACTTCCTAAATGACATTTATATATTAAAGAAAAATCATTGTTTTTAGCTTCTATTATCCTCCTAATACACGAGTAATTGTAGAGGACTTTAAGAACATGACAAAATTATTGACTCATATGATGATTCAAAAGCAATCCTTTTTTATCTAGGACATTTCATGTGTGTCAGATAATCCTATAAAGACAGGAGACAACAACCCAGCCACATACATGGTTGTAATCAGTAAAGAGTAAAACGAGAAAAAGCAAACTGTCAAACAAGTCATGAAAACCAACTTAAAAACCATGCGAGGAACAAAGCACATAAAAACAGAGTAATTATGGACTATTCGCATTGATTCGGTTCGAAACAAAATGCCTCTCTTTCTCCCTGAGCTTGAACTTTTAAGTCAAAGCATAGCAATATTAAGTATGGTGGAAACGAACTTACGTTTTGCCAATTCTTTTTCAATAATGATACGAGGAAGTTAACACTCAGTTGCATATTCTGTAAGATTTGTTTCTCCTCCATTCCGAGGCTCCCAACTGCAACACCCATCCCTGATTGTTCGCTACTCATCATATAAATTATCAAGAAATGTTGTTTATCAAAATCATATCAGCTTGGAACACACATAGCTTACAGGGTTGATCAAACTCTGCTTCCTCCACCATTTGAATCTTCCTGGACGACAACTTCTTCCTCATGCATACTTTAAGTTTTTGTGTGAGGTCATAGTTGTGGACCAGTTTCCTTTACTGCACACAATTATATATGTTGTTTGATCGTGCAAATGGCTTCTGTCTTTTGTACAAGCACTCAAACTGGACGTAGTCTCCCTACTGTTTTTTGATAACGCCATGTTCACCTTCAAGTAAGCAGGATTACATACTTGTTTAGGAATTTATAAGATCAACACGGGACCCTAAACAGAGAGATGAAATTCAAATGCTAAAAATGATGAGACCAAGTGTGATGATTGACTAATTTTTCACAATGCGAATGATAGGGGTCATTACAGTTCAAAATATGAGCATCAGAATGGGGGTCATTACAGTTCAAAATATGAGCATCAGAATATGGGTCATTACAGTTCAAAATATGAGCATCAGAATGGGGGTCATTACAGCCATACCTAGAAAAGGTAGGCCAGTTCATAAAAATCTAAGGTTTCATTGCATGGTTCCAAAATGATGATCATTTAGCCATTTTCACAAACGGGTAGTAGGCAATTAAGAAACTCAGCACAAGACCTTATTTTTGGTGGAATCCAAGACTCGTCTGCATTCATAAAACTTAGCGGTAAAACAACTCAACATATTTATTATAGAGGATTTCAACCCAAATTTAGTTATTTTATTTGATTATACCCAACATGCAAGCATTAGCGATAAAACAACTCAACATATTTATTGCAATCAGATCAACGCTGTTTCATTTATACCATTGGAAAATGAAATTAACGCAGAAGTGAAACCCTAGATTGCATACTACCAGAAATTGAAAAAAATTGTTAATGGTGTACAGGCAAACAATAATCAATAACAAAGTTTGAGACAGTAAACTATACACATGCACGCTTAATAGCAACATAATCACAATTGAAACAAGATCAGTGATTTCAGATCACCTGGCAGATTTCCGTCCATCTCTGCTACTATTTTCACTTACTGGAGAAGAATAAAGGCCAAGAGTAAAGTGAAAGTGAGAACATGGTCGAAGTGAGAGAGATTTAAGTGAAAGTGAGAACATGGTCGAAGTGAGAGAGATTTTGAAATATAAAAGAGGAAGAAAACATTTGCGTTCAGATTTTGATTTACAGGTGATTGAGTTAAGTTAACCACTTAAAGGGCTAAAACGTATTTTACATACGATTCAGTGTCAACCAGGCTTGACCGATTTAACTCAGTCCGTCAATATTGCTTGACTGATACCTTCTCCATCCTTAAGGTTTGACTCAACCCTTAGGATTTATGTGACGATTGCTCAAGATAAAACCAACAAGATTATGACCACCCGGATATTTTATTTAATTTGTCTCTATCAGTCAAATGTCTTAATTTCTTACCAGAGCTTCTCTAGGAAAAAGAAAAAGAAAAAGCAAGTGTCTTTCTTGAAAGTGAGAAAAAGGTAGTAGAATCGGCGAAGGCAAGTGGTAGGCAGCTTTTCATGTCAAATGTAGGATTGTTTTTTCCTCAATCCCATGGATTGCAACAAATTATGACCGTTACAAAAATGAGAAAAAAATTATATGTCATGAAATCAAAGTGGTACTAATATTCACCAAGGTTTTCAACTACCATTCTTATGCCTTTTTCAAAAAAAAAAAAAATCTTGAAGGAACATCTCTAAGCAAGGGAAGATTGTTACAAGTTAAGTGCAAATGAAATGTGTGCCTAATGCAAATTTCTTCCATTCACTTTGATTGATAAGTTATGTACAAAAGCTGCCTTTGACTCTAGCCGTCTGCTAGAGGTACTCTTTCTCATACCAAGTTAAAATGATGTTCACCATAGGAGGGTGGAACATCAGGGGGTTAAATGACCTCTTGAAACAAATAGAAGTTAAAAATCTTATAAGAAATAATACTATTTCTCTTATTGGCTTAGTGGAAACTCATGTTCAGACTATTAATAAATTAAGAATTAGAAATAATATTAATCCTTCTTGGTGTTTTCTTGACAATGATACTAATAATGTTTTTGGAAGAATTTGGGTTGGCTGGGACCCCAATAAAATGCAAGTTAATCTTCTTTTGGCTTCGTCTCAAGCTTTATTTTTAGAAGTTACTTCTACAAGGATGAATTTTATTGTTAGTGTTGTTTATGGAGATAACTATTATCTTACAAGAAATTCTCTATGGGATATGATCATTTCTTTTGCTGCCTCAAATAGTAAGCCTTGGGTTCTTCTTGGAGACTTCAACTCTATTCTTGTCCCTTTTGAAAAATTTGGGGGTTCTCCCATTTTACCTTATCATTATGATGGTTTTGCAAATTGTAGCCAGTTGTCTCAACTTATGGATCTCTCTTTTACTGGCTGTTTTTATACATGGACTAATTGTAAACAAGATGGTGTTATTATAAGATCTAAATTGGATAGAGTTATGATGAACTTGGAGTGGATTCAGCAGTTCCAATTGTCAAAAGCTGAATTTCTTTTACCAGGTATTTCTAACCACTCTCCAGCTATTATGTCAATATGTGAAAACAGAAAACATGGCCCTCCTCCTATTAGGTTTTATAATTTTCTATCTGAGGAAAAGGATTTTATGGATATTGTTAGAGCAGCTTGGAATTCTTCTGTGAGAGGTAACCCTATGATTAAACTTGTTAATAAATTGAAGATGGTTAAGTCTGATCTTATTAAATGGAGAAAATCTAAATTCAAAACTATGTCTGAGAAAGTGAAATTGGCTAAAGATAACATGGATTCTGCTCAATTACTTCTTCAATCTCACCCTCTTGATCAGGAGCTGGCTACAAGGGAGAGATTTTATGTTGTTGAGTATGTCAAATTTGCCAAATATGAGGAATCTGTTCTTAAACAGCAATCTAGAGTTAAATGGTTACATCTGGGAGACTCTAATAATTCTTTTTTTCATAATTCTCTCAAAGAAAGGAGGTCCAGGAATAATATGCTTTTTCTCTATAATAGTGATCATGTTAAACTTACTGAAGATAAAGATATTGCTCATGAGTGTGTAGCTTATTTTTCAAATCTCTATGGTTGTGATCTTGAGGACAATGTTATTGATGATTTTATTAATTTAAGGATTGAGGCCTGTATTAAACAAGATGATATTGAAGATCTCATTAAACCTGTTACCAGAGAGGAAGTGGTCATTGCCTTAAATTCTATTGGTTCTAGCAAATCTCCAGGACCAGATGGGTTCTCAAGCCATTTTTTCAAGACTAGTTGGTCCATTGTGGGTGATGATCTGGTTGCAGCAGTTCAGAATTTTTTCACTAAATCTAAGCTCTTAAAGGAAGTTAATAGCACATTTATCACTTTAATTGCTAAGACAAAAAATCCTTCAAATGTCTCTGATTTCAGGCCTATCTCCTGCTGCAATGTAATTTACAAGTGCATTACAAAAATCATTTCTCTTAGAATGAAGAAGATCTTAGGGGGTCTCATAAGTCAGAATCAATCAGATTTTATTTCTGGCAGAGGTATACAAGATAATATTATGCTAGCTCATGAATTGGTGAGGAATTACCACAGATCAAATGGTTCTCCAAGATGTACTTTAAAAATTGACCTAAGAAAGGCTTATGACACTGTTAAATGGAGTGCTATCTTTCATGTCTTACACCAATTGGGCTTCCCAGACATTTTTATTACCTGGATCTCTCTGTGCATATCTTCTGTGAAATTCTCTGTTCTTGTTAATGGTTCTCCTTATGGTTTTTTTGGACATAAAAGAGGGCTTAGGCAAGGGTGTCCAATTTCCCCATATTTGTTTGTTCTTGCTATGGAGATGTTCAATGTCACTCTTCTCAGACAGGTGCAGTTACAGAATTTTGGTTTCCATCCAAGATGCAAGCTCACAAGACTCACTCATCTTTGTTTTGCTGATGATGTTCTTCTTTTCTTCAAAGGTACAACCTCAGCTGCTTCTAGTATTAAAATTGCTTTGAATGAGTTTAGTCTATATACTGGTCTTGAAATGAATAATCAAAAAACTTCCTTATTCTACTCTACTATTGAAGATGATACTTTACATCAAATTATTAGTATTCTTGATTGCTTTGTGGGGGATTTACCTGTTAGATATTTAGGTATACCTCTTTTATCAACTAGATTATCTTACAAAGATTGTCTTCCTTTGTTGGAGAGAGTGGATGATAGATTAAATTCTTGGAAACCTAAATTTTTAGCTTATCCAGGAAGGGCCTTGCTTATTAAATTTGTTCTGAGTGGCATGCTTTTTTTTTGGTTCTCTTGCTTTATACTTCCCAAAAGAGTTATAAAAGAACTTAACTCTAAATTCAAGTGGTTCTTATGGTCTGGAGATGATATGAAAAAGAGCTACAATCCTATCAGTTGGGATTACTTATGTCATCCTTATGAGGAATGAGGTCTTAGTGTTAAGAGCTTGGAATACACAAATGTTGCAGCCAATTTAAGGCATATTTGAGATCTCATTTATGGAAAAGACACCATCTGGACTTCATGGATCAAGAGCAACCTGATTAAAAATAATGATTTTTGGACTATGCCTATTCCCCAAGACTGTTCTTGGTGCTGGAGAAGAATTTTAGAGCATAGGGATTTAGCTAAGCAGCACATTTGAATTCTTTTAGGTGATGGCACTTCTACAAATTTCTTATATGATAATTGGCATGTCAAGGGAAGATTAGTGGATTGGGTTGACTCAAATACTTTAGAAACTATTGGAGCTTCTGATGATACAAAGGTTGCAGAGTTTATATCTGAAGAAAGTTGGAATTTCCCCTCCTATATGGAAGATACTGTCCAAAATGTAGTGAAGAAAATTACTACTGCTGAGTTCAATATTCAAGAAAGGGATCAAATTTTCTGGAAATCTAGCATCACAGGTGAGTTCTCAATGAAACATACTTACATTGTTATTTCTGATCATCTTACCTCACCTGCATGGCATTCTCTTATTTGGTTTAAAAAGCATATACCCAAACACTCTTTCATCTCTTGGTTTGCTCTTCATAGAAGGTTAAAAACTAGAAGTAAATTGTTAAAATGGGGAATTATCTCAGATGCTTCATGTATTTTCTGTGGAGATGAAAGTGAGACTGAAGAACATTTATTTCATGATTGTATCTTTTCTTCTGGTATATGGTCGGGGCTACTCTTAAAATTAGGCTTCACCAGAGAGCTTGCTAATTCTTGGGAGGAGGAAATATGCTGGTGTGTTCAGAATTTTACAGGCCAAAATTGTGTTGATGTTATCAAAAGACTGGTGCTTAATGCTTTTATTTATCATATCTGGATAGAGAGGAATAATAGAATCTTCAAATCTTCTTTTAATTCTCAAGATCAAGTCAGTTTACTCATTGTTCAAGCTGTGAGATACAAACTATCTGCTCTCAACTGTAAGGAAGAGGATAACCCAAATGTGAGATGGTTTATGAGTAGATGGAGTTTTGATTGCATATTTGTGCACACAGATATTATAGATTGTACTTGGCTTGCTCCTGCTATTGATGATATTATGATAAATACTGATGGCTCAATTTCTGAGAATGCTGGAAGCTTTGGTGCTATTCTTAGAGATCATAATGCAGAGGTTGTTAGTGCTGCTAGTGGTGGAAGTGCTCCTATTTCTGTTATGGCTCATGAACTACAAGGTGTTGAGCTGGGGTTAAAAACGGCTCTGAAGTTTGATAAACTTAAAGTGCATATTGCTACAGATTCCATGGCTGTGTATAATTTGCTCACTAATCCTGAACCTGAACCTCCTTGGAATGTCTTACAAATATGGAAAAGAATAAAGCATCTGAGAAGAAGTTTTGTATCTTGGAAAGTAACTCATTGCTACAGAGAGACTAATAGAGCAGCTGATCACCTTGCAGGGTTGTATACTGATAGGTGTAGAATACACCGTATTTACTATCTAGAGTTTATGCTTTCTTTGCTATTTTTCGTGCGAATTATGTATTTTACGTGTGTTTTTGAGTTATTAGGTACTTTGGAGTCGCACGGAGGAAAAGAAGCGGAAATCATTCAAATGGAGCAAAAAGGAGTACAAAGGCTAGTTCACGTGCACTGTTATTGAGAGCCGAGCCTAGCCAACAATAGGAGACGAACACCGCAGCTTAGTCTAGAGAAGCATGGAGCAAAGAACCTTGGTGGCCCTTAATAGTGAGTGGGTGTTTATAGTCATTTTGGTTACCCCTTATCCTACCAACTGGGGTGGATAAATCCTGGTTCTTACATAATACCTAAAACTCAGAGAAGAAATTTATTTCTTCTTCTTCGTCGATTGTTGTCTGTGAGGGTGGCATATCTGAGTTTATCAGAGGAGAAGGAACAGTGAGAAAATGGCACCAGTGATAGGAAATTGAGAGAAATACAGGGAGGTATTGAGAAGATGATTGAGCGATTGATGCTCGAATCGAAGAGGGGTTTCTGAATCCGAACTACTATGATTGATAAATCGACTAAATTGAAACGGAGACGAGTTGAGAAGAGTATCGAGATGGTGATATTGGGTTTAAGTGCAGATAGGGAAATGTGAGGATTCTGGTTCAATTGAAGTTAGGGTTTGGAGAGAAGACCCCTGTGATGAGCAGAAATGATGGTGAGGTCGATGGATCTGTCATAGATTAAACGGGTTTTCGGTAGATCGGATTCAGACACAGTGAAGAACGGAGGTGAGTGAAATTTAGGGTTTCCGAAGGCTTGAATTCTGATGTGAAGAGCAGAGAACAAACTCGAAGTTTCTGGCCTTGATTTGTAGAAGATGAGATCGATTTGATCAGATGGGTTTTTTGGAAATTAGGCTCTGATTCAAGCTTGGATTTGGCAGGAAGAGGTGATTATAAGAACGGGTTTTGGTTTGAATTGAAGAAGGAGATGATTCTGGTATTGTTGGTGAATGTATGGGTTGTGCAGTTTGAGTGTGAAATTGCAGCTTTGGCTGTGTTAAGGCTGATGGTTTGAATGAGCTATAGGCTAACAATGGAGTGTGGACTTGAACTGAAGATTCTGATGCAACTACAGAATTGCAGAGACTTTAAAGAGATGCAAGATGGTAAGGCAACAATGAATGCGATGTCATTAGAGTTGCAGTTTGCAAGGAGCCACAGCTGAAAGAAATGTTGGCCTGACTATGTGGATTGTGGGAATGAATGCGTTGCAAGTTGGATGTGCAGCTTTAATGGGAATTCTTGAATGTTTACGGCTCGAATTGCATCTGCAATGAAGAGTTGGTGTTGATGAATAAGAATCTGATGTTGTGCAGCTGAGGCTTAGGATGGTAATGAATACATATTTAGAGCATGAAATTGGTGGTGACTGTGGTATAATGGGTTTGAGCAGGCAGCTGAAGTTGTGACTCAGGCATTGGGTTGGTCTGTGAGCACATTTGTTGTGCAATTGTTGCAGGGCTGGTATAGTTGAGAGTTGCAGGTCATGAATGCAAGTGTTGTAGTAATATTAGAAGTTCTGATGCTGATAGGATGTTGCATCTTGTGCTGTGGCTCAGGGCAGGAAGGCTGGAGCAAGCAACTGAGCTGTAGGTTACAGCTGAGTCACAGGGAATGTTACTGCTTTTTCTATTACAATGTGACAGAGGCTGGAGCAGTGTTGGTCTTATGTGAAGCTTAGATTCAATTGTTGCAATGGCCAGGGTGCTAACATGGCTCTGATCTGTGTTGAGAAGCTCTACAGAATTACAGGGCATTGCAGAGTTGTTACTGAGCAGCTAGGGTATAAGTAATTGGAGCAGGTGCAGTGGCTAAGAGTTGTGGAGAAGTCAGGGAGGAGACAATGTTGCCTGGTGTTGTGTTATTTGCAGCTGAACTGGAGCTGTGCAGTGCAGGATTGAAGGCTGTGATGGCTTTGGTGATGGAAAGCAATGGAATGGATGCTTAGGAGGGTTGCAGAGATGCAGAAGTTGGCTATGAATTTGGCCTGAGCTGGTAGTTGCAGCCATTGAGATTGCAGGTGTTAAATGCAGCGATGGAGTGATGGACTGAAGCTGTCATGCAATTCTAGTGTTTGTCGTAGGCTAAACTTGTCGGTGTCGCTACTCGAGTTCACTACAGATGGTGATGCTAAGATTAGAAGGATTGAAAGGCTGATGATTTGATGGAAGTATTTGGCAGAGAAGGAGATTTGGAGCTGCAGCTGGAAATAATGCAGTATGCATAGCCATTATGGCTGGAGTGATGCACAAACATGGTGCAGCAGATTTAGGCCTGTGCAATGGCCTGAGTCACTCAGACCCTGACTCACCTGACTGGTTCTGTCTGACTCACTTTGACTCGGTCTGACCAACCAGACCCGAGTTGACTCGTTGACCGGTGACCGGGCGGACTTTGCCGGTCACCGGAGCCGATTTCCGGGCATTTTTCCGGCCGATTTCCGGCCACAATCCCAGTTTTCCGGCGACGATTTTTGGACATATTTTCTACACGGGTTTCTCACTCCCGTGGGCTTGGTGGACTTGCATCTAATGGACTTTTAAGACAAAACCTAGTTTTGGAAGGAGAGAAAGGCTATAAAAAGAGGAATTCTACAACTTTTGGAAATCATCTTATCTCATATCTTTTTCCTTGGAACTTTGGAGAGCCGTTTTGGGTTACACAACTAGGGTTTGCTTTTGTTCATCTTCTTCTTTATTCCTTTGATATTTTTGTGATGAACTCCATAGCTATGAGTAGCTAAATTCTCTATTACTGGTTAAGGATGTAGTCCGATTTCTAAAACTTGTGTTTTGCTTTATGTATTAGTTTTCTCTCTTGTTTATCGTTCAATTCTCTGCGGTTTTTATGATCACATGATTGAAGTATTGTGATAGGATTATGGTGTTTGATTAGTTAAGTGGCCAATTAATTGAACTTGCATCTTAGTCCATAGCTATTTTAGGGTTTTTCATCAAGCGATAACCTTGAATACAAGTAGCATGATATGTTTACGGTTTGTAGTGATACACTCTCGTAATCATATGTAGAGTTTGACCATTGTCCGAATTGTTTTGCGCAACGCATGACAATTGCATTGATTAGCCTATTTCTGAAACTTAATGCTCCTAGGAATTGAACTTGATTAGCGCAAGGCGTTAGGTTATTCTTTAGGAAGAATTCACATACGCAGCCCTAATGTGTGTGTTGATGAACTTGAGAAATTAATAGATTATCTTGCTTTCTTGATTCTCTAGGCTTTTGATAACACAAGAGATTAAATCGTAATTCTATTCATATATGCAAGCACATGTCTAAGATTGAAGATGAATTCCTTGACCAATATCTCTCTCCATTGATTACTCTCTACAATTTACTTTGCTTTTAATTTGTTTTTATTGTTTAAATAGAAATAAGAAATCCCCCCAATTGGTTACTTTAAGAAATTGATTACGAAATAACTACAATTGCCTCTCTGTGGATACGAACTCTTTCTTATCACATACTTTAGGAAAGTGAAATTATTTTTGACGATACTGACAAGCGATCAAATTTTGGCGCTGTTGCTTAGGAGGCACACGGGCTAGTTATTAAGTTTTTAGTTTCTTTTTACAATTTACGCTTTCATCTTTGCTTTTCGTTTCTTGTCTTGTTTCTCACTTGTTTGCGAGAATTGTTTGCAGTGCTTAATCTCGGCTTCTAAGGATTGGAATTATCCAAGGTGCGGGATAGCTACTCGACGCGCGCACAATACTCCAACCAAGTCAAGACACAACGGACGAGCACGAGGAGGAAGTAGGAGAAGAGATTTTCCGACAACAAGAAGAAGGAAAAGAGGTTCCAATCGTAGAGGAAACACACGTGGAAGAACAAGGAGCAATGGGTGATGCAAATCGTTCACTCAAGGACTTAGCTTCTCATAGGCTTGATATACAACAGGGATGTATTCAAACGGACTCTACTTTTGAAATTAAACCGGGGTTGCTTAGAGAATTACCAAAGTTCCATGGCATGGTGAATGAAGATCCAAACAAACATCTTATGGACTTCCACACCATTGTCACGGCCATGCTTCAGCCGGATGTTGCGGATGGTGCAATGTTGAAAGTTTTCCGTTTCTCTTTAATGGATAGTGCTAAGGATTGGTTGTTCTATTTACCTCCCGGAAGTGTCACAACATGGAATGGGTTGAAGAAACTCTTTTTAGAGAGATATTTTCCTGCATCAAAGGCTACTCAAATTCGCAAGGAGATTTGTGGGATGAAGCAAAATGTGGGAGAATCTCTATATGAATGTTGGGAACGATATAAGAGATTGGTGGCAAGCTGCCCTCACCACCAATTTAGTGATGCTATGATCATTCAATATTTCTATGAAGGACTCCAATCAAGTGATAGGAATCTCCTCGACGCTGCGGGTGGTGGTGCACTAGTTAACAAGACGGTGGCACAAGCTAGAGAGTTGATTGAAAACATGGCAGCGAACTCACAACAATTCTTGAGTCGTGGTTCGGATGTGCTTCTAAGAAGGGTGAGTGAAGTGAGCGAGGTTGAAGAGCTTCGTCAACAAATGGGTAACATGAACGCAATGCTTCAACAAGTTGCAGCCGCGGTTATACCAAGTTCCTCTCAATCTTATGAGGACGAGCAAGCTAATGCGATCTTTCCAAATCAACAAAGACGGTATGATCCCTACTCCAACACTTACAATCCGGGATGGAGAGATCACCCCAACTTTAGCTATGCCAATAAGCAAGGAGCGGCTCAACAATCTAGTTTCAACAACCCGAGTGGATTTCAACCTCAACAACAACAATTCCAACCGAGACAACAATTTCAACAACAACAACAACCTCAAATGGGGTCCAATATGGAGGAGTTGCTGAAATCTTTTATGCAAAGAACGGAGAGTTCGGTTAAGGAGTTGCAAACTCAAGTTGGTTCTATGGCTATGGAGTTGAATCAATTAAAGGCACAAAATGGTGGGAAACTCCCTTCTCAACCTATCAACCCAAAAGAGGGTGTCAATGCAATTACGTTGAGAAGTGGTACACAACTTGTGCAACCCGAAGTTGCTGGATCGGGCACGGTGGAAACACCAAAGGAACCTGTTTTGGAGGAGAAAACCGAGGATTCTCCCCAAACTTCTGAGGTACCTGATAGGTGTAGAATACACCATATTTACTATAGAGAGTTTATGCTTTCTTTGCTATTTTTCTTGCGAATTATGTACTTTACGCGTGTTTTTGAGTTACTAGGTACTCTGGAGTCGCACGGAGGAAAAGGAGCGGAAATCATTCAAATTGAGAAAAAAAGGGCTAAATTGTCGTTTCAAAGCAACAACGAACACTATCTGGAACTGAGCCACGGTTAAGGGGCATCTCTATGTGCGAAAAAACATCATTTAAAAGGCGAATACTGCGCGGAGCCAATCCAAGGAATTAGGGGCTGCCATTTTAGTGGCCTATATCAACTTGTAGGGTGCCAATATCAATTTTGGTTCCTACCTAGCCCCAGATTACAGGGTTCTCGTGTTCTCTCAATCATTATCTTCTCAAAATCAAGACAAGAGAAAATGAGACTTTGGCTATTGTTGTTCGAGAGCAGCTGTGAGAGATTAGATCAAGAGATTAAGGGAAAGAAAATGGAAGAGATTGAATAGAGGTTGGATGAAATCGATTTGATCTTGGTTCTGGGCAATTTGAAGAGAGGCTGCTGTGTTGAGAATGAACTCAGGAGAGATCGAGAAAGAGAGAAGCGGCCATGGATCGATGTGATAGAGGAATTCAGAGGAGATGAAATTGTGAATCTCAGACGGGTTCTTGATTTCGGGTGATTTGATGGTGAAAACGGAGATGGTCGAATCTAGAAAGGGGATTGGTCTGTGCTGTTTGAGTGAAGGAACCAGAAACTGAGAAGAAGATTATAATAGAGAGTCAATTAAACCGTGAGAATAATGGAGATGGGTTCTTGTTGATGTTTGAAATTTGAGGACAGAACGATTGAATTAGGGTTTGAGGTTGTGATGTCAAGGATTAGAACCGAGACTCGTTGATGAAGAACAAGTTTACGAGGAAATGTTGCGGCTGGCAATGGGGTTGAGAGTTTAATTGCAGAGTGAGCTAAAGGGATTTGGTGGCTGGCTAGGAAGCAACCGAGGCTTTGAGTGAAGGTGGTTGTGTTTATATTGGTGCTTTGTTGTGGAGCAAGAAAGGAGTATATGTTGTTGAGGGCTAGAAGCTGCTATGAGAACTAGTATGGGTTGAGATTGATATTTTTGGCGAGTCTTAAGAATGTTGGTGATGTGCAAAATGTCCGAGTTAAGATGGGTCTATGTGAAGTCCTAGATGAATGCTTAGGTTATGCGGTATTCTTTGGTATTTAGAGCTGGAATGTGAAGCTCAGGTTGCCATGGGAAGAGCAGCAGCAAGAAGCTACATAAGATGGTGGAGTTGTAGCTTTCCATTAAGAAAGTAGCACTGGTGTGGAATGAATGGCTTGGTAGGAGTGAAGAGAATGGGTCTGAGAAATCGATGTTGCTTTCCAGGAAGAAGCCGATAAGGAAGAAGGAGAAGATAATGATGATGTTGTTGGTGTTACAGAAATGATGTTGCAGGAATGAATGGCTCAGTAAAGTCTGCAGTGGAATGGCTCGTGGTGTCTCCGGTAGTAAAGGCTCAACAAATGCAAGCTCGTGATGAGCCAGTGCGGTCTGAGATAGGGTTAGAAGCGAGTTGAGCTTGGTATTGCGGTGATGAAACTGTGGGTGTAATGTGCAGGTGGAGGTGGTCTCGTAATGGGTATTGCAATGTAAGTGAAGATTCAAATGGTCCAGGGCAATGAATCGATGGCGAGTGGTCATTGAATGGCAAAGAACAAAAGGAGATGATGCTTATGCCCCGTGAACCGAGCGGGTTATGGAGTTGCTGGAGCTGGTTGTGTTGATTGTTTGAGCTCAAGCTGAGCTGAAATCCTACAGCAAAGGCAAGGATATAATGTAATGCAGTGGACAGGTTTGCTGGAAGCTCAGATGGAGGTTGCAGGATGGATGTTGGCATCGGCCAAGAGATGGAGCTACGAGATGTTGAAAAGCAGTTATTGAAGCCGCAAAGTGAAGTTGGGGCCATGCAAATTCGGGGTAATTTGAGATGGGTTGTGCTCAAGGCGAAACAAACAGATGGATGAGTGTAGGTAACAAGGAGCTGCATAATAAAAAGGGTTTTGGTTGTATTCTGTGGATGAATTGACTGTGCCTGGAGTTGGAAGTAGAGAAGTTACAGGGAAGGCAGCCATCATGGCTGAAGCACAATGATTGTGCTACACAACTCAGGCTGTGCAACAGCTCTGGCCTAGAGACCAACTCGGCCGGTCACCGACTCGGCAATTGACTTGTTCGACTCGTTAGACCTTGACCCGCCCCCTTGACTAACGACTGACAATTGACGGTTGACCACTTTGACCGTTAGTCCTAACGGAGGACCGGACGGAATATTCCGTCGAATATTCTCTCGACGGAGAAATTTTCAGGCGACCGGCGGCGACAATTCCGACAAAATTCCGGCCACAATCCCAGTTTTCCGGCGAGCAAAAATTCCAGAATTTTCTATGGACTTCTCTCATGGGTGTGAAGACTTGGGCTAGGAATTGGATGGAGAATTGGACTCAAATTTGGAAAGAGAAGGTGGAAGAGTTGAGAAAAGCTTGGAATTGGAAATTGAATTGCTAAAGGAAAAGGATTCTACTCCTTAGATTTGGAGAATATTGAAGCCTATAAATAGAGAAGTTTTCTACAACTTCTACACATCTTTACACACACATCTCTACACACAACTCTTTTCTTTTCTTATTCTTTGTGTGAACTCCTTAACATGAGTAGCTAATTTTATTATTGATTGAGGATGAATTCCTAGTTCTTAATATATGTTTTGAGTTTTGTTTCAATTCTATCTTGAGTTTTTCACATGATTATCGTTTGTTTTTACTAATAGGAATGATCTTAAAGACATTCATGATTGATTGATAGATTGTTTAGAATGCATGCTAAATTGATTTGTTAGTTTAATCTAAAGCTAGTGAAAGTTAGGAGATAAGTAATCGTTTCTTGACTCTTTACATAAGTAGCAAACACGAGACCTTGCGGAGGGATTCCGTGGAGCAATTGTGTGTAGAAACAACGTTAGCAAGTGGACCTTGAGCTAAGAGTCTAACTACTAATATCAACCTAAGAAATTCACAAAACTTAATGCATGAGCCAAGTTACATCTAGGTTGAGCTAATTCTAGGTGGCTTGGTGATTAGAATCCGAGTTCAGAACTTCCGTGTCCGGTGATACAAGGGATTTAGGGGTTTAGCACCGAGCTAGCCTGCTTTACCTACGGTTGGTGATAATTTGTGACTAATAACAAGTAGAAAAGAACATAACTTTAATCATTGTTTAAACGAAGAAGGATTCCTTGATCTTGTCTCTCTTATTGCTTTCAACTTTATCTTTTAATTGCTTTGTTTATTTTCTTTTGCTTTTTACACCCCCTTTTGTGACAATTTTTACAACTAGAATCTCGTGCTCCTCGTGGGATCGACCTTGACTACCCTATATTACTTGTTAATTAGGTAGTAAAGTATTAATTAATTTGTTGTGGTTACGACACGCATCAAATTTTGGCGCCGTTCGTGGAGCAGCGGATGATTTTAGTTGTTTTTATTTTTCTTTTTGCTTTATTCTTGCTTTGTTGGATTCTATTCCGTATCTAACTTAAGTTTTTGAATCTTATTTCAGGTGCCATGTATGGTGGACGAGAGCAAGCATATTACAACAATCAATACGGTTTTCAACCTCAACATTATGACAACTTCCAACCATCCTTAGGATACAATCAAAACCAATCTTTTGGCTATGATCAAATTCCTCTGAGAACCTTATGGATATTCTCATACATATCAACAACCTTATGACGGGTATGTAAGTGGACAATCACAAGGATGGGAGGATAGTGTTTATGATCGAAATTCTCTAGTTTTTTTTTTTCCAAAGAGATAAGTTGTAAACGCCATGATTGGGGATCTTCAACAAAAGATGCAAGAATCACATCGAGAAATTCAAAGGAATTCGGAGAAAATATACGAACAACTTAACAAACCTTTGGATACTTTTGATGACGATAGTGTAGCTTACTCGAGCCTTGATCTTAATAATGATCAATCACCTATTCAAAAGGAAGAGCTTGAGGAAGATGCATTTATTGCTTGGCAAAAATTTCTTAGGGAAAGATGGGAGTCCGCGGAAGTGTATGAGTGTTCCGACAATGAGGAAGTTATTCCAACTCCGGATCATAATAACGATCCTTCACCTATTCAAAAGGAGGAGATTGGATGTGACTTACCTATTGTTGTAAACGGTGTAACACCCGCACATGTGAAGATCTTACAATCTATACCGATGAAAATCATTTTTGTGAATGGCCCGATTCCGATGATGAGAATGTTGAAGAGATGATTATAGAGGATGAAACCACATTCATTGATTTTGTGGAAGACCCAATTGAACTTGCGAATGATTTTAATGATGCCGAGACTTTGGTTAAGGTAGAAAACGACGAAGAATGGTTGCAAGGTTTAATAGAGGACCACGATATACATGAGGTAAGTAATTCACTTGAATTTTTAAGGATGAAGAGGATTCTATAATACAAGAAATTGTGAAAGGTTTGTCTAACCCTTTGCCTATTGATTCTTCTCCTTCACCTCTTATTGGTTTGAATGTATGTGCTTCAAAGTATTTTTGGATGATTTTGTTTCTAAATATCCACCATTGGAAACACTTGATGCTAACACTATGCAGGTTTGCCAAGAGGAATACATGGAAATTCCCAAATTCTATGTTCTTTATACACTTCCGAGTGTGGACGAGAATAAGTGTGGGGGAAATTTCTATCGAGCGATAATTTCACTATTATTTTCTTGTGCTAATATTTGTATGGAGTTATTGTTTGCAAAAGCAGGTATTATGGGTGGATCCTCAAATTTTCAGATTGTTAGTATATGGGGAATGAATCATGCAAGAGCTAAGTCGGGCGTCGACTTTAAAACAAGCGCTTAATGGGAGGCAACCCATAGGTTTTGTATTTCTTATCTTTTTGCTTTTTGTTATTTCTTTTTCTTGTTTCTTATCATGTTAAAATTTCCCACCTTGACTTTACTAGGAGGATTCAATTACATTGAGGACAATGTAAGGTTTAAGTGTGGGGGAGTGGTTAAGCATGTTTTTAAAACAAAAATTACAAAAAAATTAAAAAAGTTTTGAAAAAAAAAAAAAAAAGTTTTACTTAAAAATTCCAACTTTTAACGATTTTAGAGTCACTAGCATATTTCTAGGTATGTTTACATAGAGATTTTGACCGACATAATTGAACTTGGAAATATTAGAGAACTACATTCGGATTTCTTGTTTGTTTGAGTGTTAAATAATGGATTTAATCATGCCGGTGATGCGAATTTGGTGCGAGGGAGAAGTGCATTATTAGAGTTGCTGATCAATAATTAGTGGAGACTACCCGTATTCATATCATGTGAGGCACCGACCAGAAATTTTCCATCTACTAAAGAGCGTCTTTTGAGTGTGTGTCACCGTACGTAAATTCCGGGTAGAATGGTGAGCTACCCAACCTCCCACCAATAGAAGCACCACTCTTTGATCTCTTGAGTGCTAATTTTGTCAATCATGAGGGTGACGTCCATGGATGAAAGCTTCCTTCTTGTAGTTCGATTTGCAGTTAGCACCATTCTCTCTCGCGACAACAACGGATCCATAGAAACACATTCATCATCGACAAGGAGCGACACCAAAATCTACAAGGGAAGTTGGAAAAGTTTAAGGTTTACAAGCAACGGAATGAGAAAAAGAGCAAATTTCAAATATAAGTAAAGCAACATACAAAGAGCGAGATTTTACATATATGTTGAGGACTTACAATACAATGAGGTAATTTTACATCCAAGTATGAAGACTTATTCATAAAAGCGAAGAAAATTAAAAGGTGAGAATTTTTGAAGTTTATGATTTCAATACGATACAAGTTGTGAAGAATCAAGCGGTAAAATACTTCTTCCACGGCCATGGTTTATTTTGTATTTAATTTCTCTAGTTCTTAAAAAAAAAAAAAAAAAAAAAATTGAAAAAAAAAAAAAGAAAAGGAAAAAAAAAAGAAAAAAAAAGAAAGAAAAAAACAAGAGAAATATTTGTTCTTATTTTTATTGAATGAGCCGTGGGGAAGGAAAATTTATAAGATAGTTTCAAGCGACAAGGATTTTAAGGTAAAAGAGTTATAAATTGTCAAGGATTTATGAAATTCAAGGGTTTATCATCAATAGTTGAAACCGAAGACGAAGACCAAGAAGTTAAATGTTTCTATTGGATGCCGTGAGAGTGGTGTTATCATAATTGGCGATCGGATGTGAAGGTGAGTAAGTAATCTCATCCTCGATAATAATGATTGATTTCCTTTCTTAGAGATCGTCAGAAAAATGGTTTTTCAAAATATTAAAAGATGTGGGTTTTTCAAAATTTGGAAGTTATCCTTCCCACCTTTCAACGTGTTGCGGAATTCTCTCTTCATTCCTACCTGCACACATGTGAGAACCATAAAAAAAAAGCCGTCTTTTTGAGTGCAATTATCATAAAATCTTATTTGGTGAGGCAGAAGTCGAGGCGAAATGCTTATTGATCGTTTTTCAAACACGCATTCTCTCATTATGGTGTGGTTATTTCTCACTCAACAATTAAGAACGAGAATATGTTCTTTAGTATTTCTAACTTCTTATTACTAGCATGCAGAAACTCTATGTCCTCATAACTCTTTGGATTCTTGGGATGCTTGAACGCTTTGAAGTTGTGAGTTTTTAGTTTGATTTGCTCGAGGACTAGCAAAGTCTAAGTGTGGGGGAATTTGATAGGTGTAGAATACACCATATTTACTATAGAGAGTTTATGCTTTCTTTGCTATTTTTCTTGCGAATTATGTACTTTACGCGTGTTTTTGAGTTACTAGGTACTCTGGAGTCGCACGGAGGAAAAGGAGCGGAAATCATTCAAATTGAGAAAAAAAGGGCTAAATTGTCGTTTCAAAGCAACAACGAACACTATCTGGAACTGAGCCACGGTTAAGGGGCATCTCTATGTGCGAAAACATCATTTAAAAGGCGAATACTGCGCGGAGCCAATCCAAGGAATTAGGGGCTGCCATTTTAGTGGCCTATATCAACTTGTAGGGTGCCAATATCAATTTTGGTTCCTACCTAGCCCCAGATTACAGGGTTCTCGTGTTCTCTCAATCATTATCTTCTCAAAATCAAGACAAGAGAAAATGAGACTTTGGCTATTGTTGTTCGAGAGCAGCTGTGAGAGATTAGATCAAGAGATTAAGGGAAAGAAAATGGAAGAGATTGAATAGAGGTTGGATGAAATCGATTTGATCTTGGTTCTGGGCAATTTGAAGAGAGGCTCATTGTGTTGAGAATGAGCTCGGGAGAGATCGAGAAAGAGAGAAGCGGCCATGGATCGATGTGATAGAGGAATTCAGAGGAGATGAAATTGTGAATCTCAGACGGGTTCTTGATTTCGGGTGATTTGATGGTGAAAACGGAGATGGTCGAATCTAGAAAGGGGATTGGTCTGTCTTTGTTTGAGTGAAGGAACCAAACCGAGAAGAAGATTATAATAGAGAGTCAATTAAACCGTGAGAATAATGGAGATGGGTTCTTGTTGATGTTTGAAATTTGAGGACGAGCGATTGAATTAGGGTTTGAGGTTGTGATGTCAAGGATTAGAACGAGACTCGTTGATGAAGAACAAGTTTACGAGGAAATGTTGCGACGGCAATGGGGTTGAGAGTTTAATTGCAGAGTGAGCTAAAGGGATTTGGTGGGCTGGCTAGGAAGCAGGCGAGGCTTTGAGTGAAGGTGGTTGTGTTTCTATTTGGTCTTTGTTGTGGAGCAAGAAAGGAGTATATGTTGTTGAGGGCTAGAAGGCTGCTTTGTGAGAACTAGTATGGGTTGAGATTGATATTTTTGGCGAGTCTTAAGAATGTTGGTGATGTGCAAAATGCGGTCCGAGTTAAGATGGGTCTATGTGAAGTCCTAGATGAATGCTTAGGTTATGCGGTATTCTTTGGTATTTAGAGCTGGAATGTGAAGCTCAGGTTGCCATGGGAAGATCAGCAGCAAGAAGCTACATAAGATGGTGGAGTTGTAGCTTTCCATTAAGAAAGTAGCACTGGTGTGGAATGAATGGCTTGGTAGGAGTGAAGAGAATGGGTCTGAGAAATCGATGTTGCTATCAGTGGAGAAGCTGATAAGGAAGAAGGAGAAGATAATGATGATGTTGTTGGTGTTACAGGAAATGATGTTGCAGGCTGGCAGCATGGCTGTGTAAAGCTGCAGGTGGAATGGCTCAGGTGGTGTCTCTGGAACTGGTAAAGGCTCGGTGAAATGCGAGCTCCGTGATGAGCCAGTGCGATTCTGAGATAGGGTTAGAAGCGAGTTGAGCTTGGTATTGCAGGTGATGAAACTGTGGGTGTAATGTGCAGTTGGAGGTGGTCTGTAATGGGTATTGCAATGTAAGTGAAGATTCAAATGGTCCAGGGCAATGAATCGATGGCAGAGTGGCTGGCTGAATGGCAAAGAACAAAAGGAGATGATGCTTATGCCACAATGAACTGAGCGAGTTATGGAGTTCTTTGGAGCTGGTTGTGTTGATTGTTTGAGCTCAAGTGAGCTGAAATCTGACAAAGGCAAGGATATAATGTAATGCGGTGGACGGAGTTTCTTTGGAAGCTCGAGATGGAGGTTGCGGGATGGATGTTGGCGATCGACCAAGAGATGGAGCTACGAGATGTTGAAAAGCAGTGGTGAAGGCGCAAAGTGAAGTTGGGGCTTGTGCAAATTCGGGGTAATTTGAGATGGGTTGTGCTCAAGTTGAAACAATGAGATGGATGAGTTTGTAGGTAACAAGGAGCCGCATAATAAAAAGGGTTTTGGTTGTATTACGTGGATGAATTGACTGTGCACAGGTTGGAAGTAGAGAAGTTACGAGGAAGGCGGCCATCATGGTGAAGCACAATGATTGTGCTATACAACTCGGAGGCGTGCAACGGCTACCAGCCTAGAGACCAACTCGGCCCGTCAGTAGACTCGAAATTGACTTCGGTTCGACTCGTTAGACCTTGACCTTTTCCCCTGACTAATCTTGTAACAATGGTGACGGTTGACCACTTTGACCGTTAGTCCTAACGGAGGACCGGACGGAATATTCCGTCGAATATTCTCTCGACGGAGAAATTTTCAGGCGACCGGCGGCGACAATTCCGGGCAAATTCCGGCCACAATCCCAGTTTTCCGGCGAGCAAAAATTCCAGAATTTTCTATGGACTTCTCTCATGGGTGTGAAGACTTGGGCTAGGAATTGGATGGAGAATTGGACTCAAATTTGGAAAGAGAAGGTGGAAGAGTTGAGAAAAGCTTGGAATTGGAAATTGAATTGCTAAAGGAAAAGGATTCTACTCTTAGATTTGGAGAATATTGAAGCCTATAAATAGAGAAGTTTTCTACAACTTCTACACATCTTTACACACACATCTCTACACACAACACTTTTCTTTTCTTATTCTTTGTGTGAACTCCTTAACATGAGTAGCTAATTTTATTATTGATTGAGGATGAATTCCTAGTTCTTAATATATGTTTTGAGTTTTGTTTCAATTCTATCTTGAGTTTTTCACATGATTATCGTTTGTTTTTACTAATAGGAATGATCTTAAAGACATTCATGATTGATTGATAGATTGTTTAGAATGCATGCTAAATTGATTTGTTAGTTTAATCTAAAGCTAGTGAAAGTTAGGAGATAAGTAATCGTTTCTTGACTCTTTACATAAGTAGCAAACACGAGACCTTGCGGAGGGATTCCGTGGAGCAATTGTGTGTAGAAACAACGTTAGCAAGTGGACCTTGAGCTAAGAGTCTAACTACTAATATCAACCTAAGAAATTCACAAAACTTAATGCATGAGCCAAGTTACATCTAGGTTGAGCTAATTCTAGGTGGCTTGGTGATTAGAATCCGGTAGTCGAGAACTTCCGTGTCCGGTGATACAAGGGATTTAGGGGTTTAACACTGAGCTAGCTGCTTTACCTACGGTTGGTGATAATTTGTGACTAATAACAAGTAGAAAAGAACATAACTTTAATCATTGTTTCGTAACGAAGAAGGATTCCTTGATCTTGTCTCTCTTATTGCTTTCAACTTTATCTTTTAATTGCTTTGTTTATTTTCTTTTGCTTTTTACACCCCCTTTTGTGACAATTTTTACAACTAGAATCTCGTGCTCCTCGTGGGATCGACCTTGACTACCCTATATTACTTGTTAATTAGGTAGTAAAGTATTAATTAATTTGTTGTGGTTACGACACGCATCAAATTTTGGCGCCGCTAGTTGCCGGGAGCAACGGATGATTTTAGTTGTTTTTATTTTTCTTTTTGCTTTATTCTTGCTTTGTTGGATTCTATTCCGTATCTAACTTAAGTTTTTGAATCTTATTTCAGGTGCCATGTATGGTGGACGAGAGCAAGCATATTACAACAATCAATACGGTTTTCAACCTCAACATTATGACAACTTCCAACCATCCTTAGGATACAATCAAAACCAATCTTTTGGCTATGATCAAATTCCTCTGAGAACCTTATGGATATTCTCATACATATCAACAACCTTATGACGGGTATGTAAGTGGACAATCACAAGGATGGGAGGATAGTGTTTATGATCAGAAATTCTCTAGTTTTGCAGATAAGTTGTCTGCCATGATTGGGGATCTTCAACAAAAGATGCAAGAATCACATCGAGAAATTCAAAGGAATTCGGAGAAAATATACGAACAACTTAACAAACCTTTGGATACTTTTGATGACGATAGTGTAGCTTACTCAAGCCTTGATCTTAATAATGATCAATCACCTATTCAAAAGGAAGAGCTTGAGGAAGATGCATTTATTGCTTGGCAAAAATTTCTTAGGGAAAGATGGGAGTCCGCGGAAGTGTATGAGTGTTCCGACAATGAGGAAGTTATTCCAACTCCGGATCATAATAACGATCCTTCACCTATTCAAAAGGAGGAGATTGGATGTGACTTACCTATTGTTGTAAACGGTGTAACACCCGCACATGTGAAGATCTTACAATCTATACCGATGAAAATCATTTTTGTGAATGGCCCGATTCCGATGATGAGAATGTTGAAGAGATGATTATAGAGGATGAAACCACATTCATTGATTTTGTGGAAGACCCAATTGAACTTGCGAATGATTTTAATGATGCCGAGACTTTGGTTAAGGTAGAAAACGACGAAGAATGGTTGCAAGGTTTAATAGAGGACCACGATATACATGAGGTAAGTAATTCACTTGAATTTTTTAAGGATGAAGAGGATTCTATAATACAAGAAATTGTGAAAGGTTTGTCTAACCCTTTGCCTATTGATTCTTCTCCTTCACCTCTTATTGGTTTGAATGTATGTGCTTCGAAAGTATTTTTGGATGATTTTGTTTCTAAATATCCACCATTGGAAACACTTGATGCTAACACTATGCAGGTTTGCCAAGAGGAATACATGGAAATTCCCAAATTCTATGTTCTTTATACACTTCCAAGTGTGGACGAGAATAAGTGTGGGGGAAATTTCTATCGGCGATAATTTCACTATTATTTTCTTGTGCTAATATTTGTATGGAGTTATTGTTTGCAAAACAGGTATTATGGGTGGATCCTCAAATTTTCAGATTGTTAGTATATGGGGAATGAATCATGCAAGAGCTAAGTCGGGCCGTCGACTTTAAAACAAGCGCTTAATGGGAGGCAACCCATAGGTTTTGTATTTCTTATCTTTTTGCTTTTTGTTATTTCTTTTTCTTGTTTCTTATCATGTTAAAATTTCCCACCTTGACTTTACTAGGAGGATTCAATTACATTGAGGACAATGTAAGGTTTAAGTGTGGGGGAGTGGTTAAGCATGTTTTTAAAACAAAAATTACAAAAAAATTAAAAAAGTTTTGAAAAAAAAAAAAAAAAAGTTTTACTTAAAAATTCCAACTTTTAACGATTTTAGAGTCACTAGCATATTTCTAGGTATGTTTACATAGAGATTTTGACCGACATAATTGAACTTGGAAATATTAGAGAACTACATTCGGATTTCTTGTTTGTTTGAGTGTTAAATAATGGATTTAATCATGCCGGTGATGCGAATTTGGTGCGAGGGAGAAGTGCATTATTAGAGTTGCTTTGATCAATAATTAGTGGAGACTACCCGTATTCATATCATGTGAGGCACCGACCAGAAATTTTCCATCTACTAAAGAGCGTCTTTTGAGTGTGTGTCACCGTACGTAAATTAGGGTAGAATGGTGAGCTACCCAACCTCCCACCAATAGAAGCACCACTCTTTGATCTCTTGAGTGCTAATTTTGTCAATCATGAGGGTGACGTCCATGGATGAAAGCTTCCTTCTTGTAGTTCGATTTGCAGTTAGCACCATTCTCTCTCGCGACAACAACGGATCCATAGAAACACATTCATCATCGACAAGGAGCGACACCAAAATCTACAAGGGAAGTTGGAAAAGTTTAAGGTTTACAAGCAACGGAATGAGAAAAAGAGCAAATTTCAAATATAAGTAAAGCAACATACAAAGAGCAGAATTTTACATATATGTTGAGGACTTACAATACAATGAGGTAATTTTACATCCAAGTATGAAGACTTATTCATAAAAGCGAAGAAAATTAAAAGGTGAGAATTTTTGAAGTTTATGATTTCAATACGATACAAGTTGTGAAGAATCAAGCGGTAAAATACTTCTTTCACGGCCATGGTTTATTTTGTATTTAATTTCTCTAGTTCTTAAAAAAAAAAAAAAAAAAAAAAAAAAAAAATTGAAAAAAAAAAAAAAAAGGAAAGAAAAAAAAAGAAAAAAAAAAGAAAGAAAAAACACAAGAGAAATATTTGTTCTTATTTTTATTGAATGAGCCGTGGGGAAGGAAAATTTATAAGGTAGTTTCAAGCGACAAGGATTTTAAGGTAAAAGAGTTACAAATTGTTAAGGATTTATGAAATTCAAGGGTTTATCATCAATAGTTGAAACCGAAGACGAAGACCAAGAAGTTAAATGTTTCTATTGGATGCCGTGAGAGTGGTGTTATCATAATTGGCGATCGGATGTGAAGGTGAGTAAGTAATCTCATCCTCGATAATAATGATTGATTTCCTTTCTTAGAGATCGTCAGAAAAATGGTTTTTCAAAATATTAAAAGATGTGGGTTTTTCAAAATTTCGGAAGTTATCCTTCCCACCTTTCAACGTGTTGCAGGAATTCTCTCTTCATTCCTACCTGCACACATGTGAGAACCATAAAAAAAAGCCGTCTTTTTGAGTGCAATTATCATAAAATCTTATTTGGTGAGGCAGAAGTCGAGGCGAAATGCTTATTGATCGTTTTTCAAACACGCATTCTCTCATTATGGTGTGGTTATTTCTCACTCAACAATTAAGAACGAGAATATGTTCTTTAGTATTTCTAACTTCTTATTACTAGCATGCAGAAACTCTATGTCCTCATAACTCTTTGGATTCTTGGGATGCTTGAACGCTTTGAAGTTGTGAGTTTTTAGTTTGATTTGCTCGAGGACTAGCAAAGTCTAAGTGTGGGGGAATTTGATAGGTGTAGAATACACCATATTTACTATAGAGAGTTTATGCTTTCTTTGCTATTTTTCTTGCGAATTATGTACTTTACGCGTGTTTTTGAGTTACTAGGTACTCTGGAGTCGCACGGAGGAAAAGGAGCGGAAATCATTCAAATTGAGAAAAAAGGGCTAAATTGTCGTTTCAAAGCAACAACGAACACTATCTGGAACTGAGCCACGGTTAAGGGGCATCTCTATGTGCGAAAACATCATTTAAAAGGCGAATACTGCGCGGAGCCAATCCAAGGAATTAGGGGCTGCCATTTTAGTGGCCTATATCAACTTGTAGGGTGCCAATATCAATTTTGGTTCCTACCTAGCCCCAGATTACAGGGTTCTCGTGTTCTCTCAATCATTGTCTTCTCAAAATCAAGACAAGAGAAAATGAGACTTGGTTATTGTTGTTCGAGGGCAGCTGTGAGAGATTAGATCAAGAGATTAAGGGAAGAAAATGAAAGAGATTGAATAGAGGTTGGATGAAATCGATTTGATCTTGGTTAGGGCAATTTGAAGAGAGGTCTTTGTGTTGAGAATGAACTCGGGAGAGATCGAGAAAGAGAGAAGCGGCCATGGATCGATGTGATAGAGGAATTCGGAGGAGATGAAATTGTGAATCTCGAGACGGGTTCTTGATTTCGGGTGATTTGATGGTGAAAACGGAGATGGTCGAATCTAGAAAGGGGATTGGTCCGTCTTTGTTTGAGTGAAGGAACCAAAAACCGAGAAGAAGATTATAATAGAGTCAATTAAACCGTGAGAATAATGGAGATGGGTTCTTGTTGATGTTTGAAATTTGAGGACAGAACGATTGAATTAGGGTTTGAGGTTGTGATGTCAAGGATTAGAACCGAGACTCGTTGATGAAGAACAAGTTTACGAGGAAATGTTGCGGCCGACAATGGGGTTGAGAGTTTAATTAGCAGAGTGAGCTAAAGGGATTTGGTGGTGGCTAGGAAGCAACCGAGGCTTTGAGTGAAGGTGGTTGTGTTTCTACTTTTAGTGCTTGTTGTGGAGCAAGAAAGGAGTATATGTTGTTGAGGGGCTAGAAACTGCTGTGAGAACTAGTATGGGTTGAGATTGATATTTTTGCGTAGTCTTAAGAATGTTGGTGATGTGCAAAATGCGTCCGAGTTAAGATGGGTCTATGTGAAGTCCTAGATGAATGCTTAGGTTATGCGTGTATTCTTGGTATTTAGAAGTGGAATGTGAAGCTCGAAGGTTGCCATGGGAAGATCAGCAGCAAGAAGCTACATAAGATGGTGGAGTTGTAGCTTTCCATTAAGAAAGTAGCACTGGTGTGGAATGAATGGCTTGGTAGGAGTGAAGAGAATGGGTCTGAGAAATCGATGTTGCTATCAGTGGAGAAGGCGATAAGGAAGAAGGAGAAGATAATGATGATGTTGTTGGTGTTACGGAAATGATGTTGCAAAAATGGCGGCAAGATGGTCAAAGCTGCGAGTGGAATGGCTCGGTGGTGTCTCTGAACCAGTAAAAACTCGCTCAAAATGCGAGCTCAGTGATGAGCCACAAAGTGCGATTCTGAGATAGGGTTAGAAGCGAGTTGAGCTTGGTATTGCGGTGATGAAACTTGTGGGTGTAATGTGCGGTGGAGGTGGTCTGTAATGGGTATTGCAATGTAAGTGAAGATTCAAATGGTCCAGGGCAATGAATCGATGGCGAGTGGTGGGCCGAATGGCAAAGAACAAAAGGAGATGATGCTTATGCCACCGTGAACGAAGCGGGTTATGGAGTTCTTTGGAGTCGGTTGTGTTGATTGTTTGAGCTCAAGTGAGCCGAAATCCTCTGACAAAGGCAAGGATATAATGTAATGCGGTGGACGGGTTCTTGGAAGCTCGGATGGAGGTTGCGGGATGGATGTTGGCAATCGACCAAGAGATGGAGCTACAGATGTTGAAAAGCTTGGTATTGAAGGCTATAGTGAAGTTGGGACGTATTAAATTCGGGGTAATTTGAGATGGGTTGTGCTCAAGTCGAAACAATGAGATGGATGAGCCGAGGTAACAAGGAGCATAATAAAAAGGGTTTTGGTTGTATTATGTGGATGAATTGATGTGCACAGGTTGGAAGTAGAGAAGTTCTGGGGAAGGCAGCCATCATGGTCAAGCACAATGATTGTGCTACACAACTCGAGGTCATGCCATGACTCGGCCTAGAGACCAACTCGGCCCGTCAGTAGGCTCAGCAATTGACTCGGTTCTGACTCGTTAGACCTTGACCCGCTGACTAACTGTTGACTGACGGTTGACCACTTTGACCGTTAGTCCTAACGGAGGACCGGACGGAATATTCCGTCGAATATTCTCTCGACGGAGAAATTTTCAGGCGACCGGCGGCGACAATTCCGACAAAATTCCGGCCACAATCCCAGTTTTCCGGCGAGCAAAAATTCCAGAATTTTCTATGGACTTCTCTCATGGGTGTGAAGACTTGGGCTAGGAATTGGATGGAGAATTGGACTCAAATTTGGAAAGAGAAGGTGGAAGAGTTGAAAAAGCTTGGAATTGGAAATTGAATTGCTAAAGGAAAAGGATTCTACTCCTTAGATTTGGAGAATATTGAAGCCTATAAATAGAGAAGTTTTCTACAACTTCTACACATCTTTACACACACATCTCTACACACAACTCTTTTCTTTTCTTATTCTTTGTGTGAACTCCTTAACATGAGTAGCTAATTTTATTATTGATTGAGGATGAATTCCTAGTTCTTAATATATGTTTTGAGTTTTGTTTCAATTCTATCTTGAGTTTTTCACATGATTATCGTTTGTTTTTACTAATAGGAATGATCTTAAAGACATTCATGATTGATTGATAGATTGTTTAGAATGCATGCTAAATTGATTTGTTAGTTTAATCTAAAGCTAGTGAAAGTTAGGAGATAAGTAATCGTTTCTTGACTCTTTACATAAGTAGCAAACACGAGACCTTGCGGAGGGATTCCGTGGAGCAATTGTGTGTAGAAACAACGTTAGCAAGTGGACCTTGAGCTAAGAGTCTAACTACTAATATCAACCTAAGAAATTCACAAAACTTAATGCATGAGCCAAGTTACATCTAGGTTGAGCTAATTCTAGGTGGCTTGGTGATTAGAATCCGGTAGTCGAGAACTTCCGTGTCCCGGTGATACAAGGGATTTAGGGGTTTAGCAATTAGCTTGCTTTACCTACGGTTGGTGATAATTTGTGACTAATAACAAGTAGAAAAGAACATAACTTTAATCATTGTTTCGTAACGAAGAAGGATTCCTTGATCTTGTCTCTCTTATTGCTTTCAACTTTATCTTTTAATTGCTTTGTTTATTTTCTTTTGCTTTTTACACCCCCCTTTTGTGACAATTTTTACAACTAGAATCTCGTGCTCCTCGTGGGATCGACCTTGACTACCCTATATTACTTGTTAATTAGGTAGTAAAGTATTAATTAATTTGTTGTGGTTACGACACGCATCGGTACCTATTCCTAACTCTAAAACTCCGGTTTCTACTTACGTTCCTCCTTTACCTTTCCCTCGCAGATTTGCAAGTTCTAAGAAGGCGGAACTAGAAAGTAGATTTTAGACGTTCT
>JAJJWW010007020.1:0-5000 GCA_023531295.1 Papaver armeniacum | reverse complement strand
CGCCTACTATCCTTGGGAATTCAAGTGGACGGAGAGAGACGCTGTGGTATGATATCTATAACTTCGCTTATCTACTTTTCATTGTTCGCTTCATCTTTCCTCTTATTAACCTTCTTGATTTCAGATTTCCAAATTGAAGAAGGATTTTAGGCTTCAGGAGAAACAAAGCACCTTGGCAGCGCTACGTTCGATCACTGATGAAGTAAGAAATACTCTCTCTCATATTTTAACAATATTTTTGCCTCTGTTTCTTATCTTTATCTGTGTGCGAAGGTTGACGTTGGAAATGCTGGTGTTTCTGGTGAAGCCAATGTGGTATGTTATTTTTAACTTTCTTCTCTTCTTTTAATTCTTTTGCTTTTCACTTACTATTTTCGGATTTCAGACTTTTAATCGGTCTAAAAAGACTAATAAGAGGGCTAAACTTTTGCCTCAAACGTCAGCTTCGCGCGATAATGAAGTAAGAAATACCCCTTACTCAATTTCGACAATATTGTTGCCTCTGTTTCTTATCTTTTATTATTCGCGTAGGAAGAAGTTGGGGGCGATAAGAGTAAGGGCAAGAAAAAGCTCAGATATAAGAAGACCGCTTCTAAATCTTCCCCAAAGAGTCTGACTAGAAAACAAAAGGAGTTTTACCCCTCTTCTTCAAGTTCTCAGTCTAGGAATGATGACGATATTATTCTCGCTGAGGATCCCTTGATCAAGTCTTCTATGGATCATCTGTCTAGTATCTTCCTCGACTCCATGCCTGCTGTTGGAGATGATGAGTTGACCCGCACCTGCGGGATGGTTTCGAAGATTTGTGATGCCCCTTCTTTGGATCATGAATCCCTTCGCGGAGCTCCCTCGGCGTTGAGTCCAAGTTTCTAATTTTTCTTTGGCTCTCTGGTATTTTTTTATTCTCTTATATTTTATTTTAAAAAATCTCTAATTAGAGAACAATGTCACATCCTCGCCTTATGTCTTCGCAGATGGCCCGTATGTCTTATACTAACTCATCAGACTATGAGAGAAAACTTCGCAGGCTTAAAGCTGAAAATGCTAAGCTTAAGGCCCAGGTTTCCACTCATGAGAATGACTCATCTAAGCTTCGCACGAAAAGCGATAAATTAGAAGCTGAAGTGTCTACTTATAAGGATCACATGACTGCTCTTCAGAAGAGGAGTGATCAACTTGCTGGTGCGTAATTCTTTAATTACTATTATTTTTCCTTTTACATGATGATTTGTCGTTCCCCTTGTGATTGTCTATTCTTGCAGAGATTTACAGCCTTACTGATAAAGCATCTACATTATTTCGCTCTCTTCATGATATTCTCCTTGAATATCTTAACGCTTCTCTTAATAATCTTTCTGATGACAAACTAAAAATCCTTTCTTGGGAGGAGCTCAAGGCGACATATGAACTCCTTAGTATTGACCACAGAAGTGCTTTATCCTCTAGTAATGGTTATAAGCGCCGCTTTTTGGAATCCAAAGAAAAGGTTAAAGTTTTAGAAGCTAGGATTAACTCTTGTTACTGAGAAGGAAGAAATTACTCTCAGAGGTGCTAAAGCTCTAAAGGAACTTCACGACACCATTGTTCAAGCTCGAGTAGAGTGAGACCTAGCCATAAGCGAAAAAGACGCACTTATTGAACAAGGAAATTTGATCCGTTCCCGACTTCTTATAGAGAATGATGCTGAGTTTGAATGGGCTGCTAGGGTTTTAGATAATGCTAGAAATGATTTAGCTGTAAATGTTAGCCTTGAGTCTGATCATGCTGCATTGGTTAGAGACATCCTTTCTAAGAAAGAAGGTTGTTTATAATTCTTATTCCTTGTTATTTCTTGATGAAGGTTTGTATGCGGGTTTTAACCTTCTTTTCCATTCTTCGCATATGATGAAAGGGATTTATGTGAGAAGATTGAGAGCCTGGAGGCGAAGTTCAACGCTTGTGATTCTAAATATCGCAGACTCAAGAAAAAGCTTTCTACCGTTGTTTCCAACCTGAGCAAGGATGCTACTCGCGTCCGTGATGCAACCATTAAGAAATTATGTGCGGATAATGACATTCCTCCTTCAACTTATAAGTTTACTGACATTCCTACAAATGAAGAAGAATTCGACATCTTTGATAGCGAAGGAGAATACGAATATGAGGAAGATGGCGAGGAAGACACTGACTCTGGTGCTGAAGAAGTTAACGAAGAAGATATGGATGGAAAATAGTTGCATTTTCTAAAAAACTTTTTCCTTACTATCTTTACTTATATATAAGACCCTCCACCAATTATTTGTAACTTCTTCCCTGTACACTCTTAAGCACCTGTAATTTTCTTGATGTACATTATCCTTTTTTCGCACTTGTGTTTATAAAAATCAAAATATTCTTCTTTCCAATTTGTGGTCTTTCAAGGTTAACCACTTGATAATAACATGTGTATTATATGAGAGTATTGTATTCATTAGCATGTGCGTGAGTCAATCATGTGGAGGCGAATAACATTCTTCTTCATGCTTGCATTCCCATACTTGCCTCTGTTATTTGGCTCAATATGATGGATGGGAGCACATGGCTCGATAACTCTTCTACCAATTGTATGTTATTATCATAACAATAGATTTTATGTATATCTATTCTTCGCATGATGCCTTAGCCATATATTTTCCTTTCGCGCCCATATATTCTGATTCCAGGAATTTTCCTTTGGATTTTCCTTATTGACTCTGTGTATTTAATTTTTCTTTCCTGCAAAACAATGTACGTTTTTATTATATTTTCTCACAAGGTCTTGTTTAGCCTTCCTAAGTAAAGGTCTTATTTTTCCCAAGCTTTGATCTCGTTTTTGTGCGACGAGATCGCAGGAGGTTTTTACACTTTCATGTAATAACCCATTGATCTCGCCTTATCATTTTATGGCATTGATGCCTCTGCAAATTTTATTATCGCACAAATATGAAAATCCTTAATACTCCCGTGAGTAAAAATCCTCATGATATTTGCGTCTTTGACACACTAATGGAGGGTGCCGTCCTTATATTCCCCCTGATCTCGCAAGCCATCATTTACCTTAAAGTTTTCAGCAATATCATCTAAAGGTGACATCTGTCTGACATCTCTTCTACCAGATTGACTTCGCCTAGACGTACTCCTGCTTTTTCTTGATCTCGAGCTAGCACGTGTGGTGCTTCTTGATCTCTGCTCTTGCAATCTTATGTTCTCTTCTCTTAATTCGTTATTCTCACGCGTCAAATTCGCACGTTCCTCATCTTCTCTTCTCCTTTCTGCTAACAATCTTTGTCGAAGTTCCTTAATCGTCATGTCTTCTTCATTTCCTTCTATCAATCCTGGAGCTCCACTTCACTCTTCTTCTTCTTCCGTTGAATCCGTGTTTGCGGTGTGAACGCTTACGCTATCGTAATCAATTACGTTCTCCTGCACTGGCTCGCTTTGAATCTGAGTTTGAGTTTGATTTCCTCTGTTATTTCTTTCTTCCATCCTTGAAGATTCGGCGATTTCACTTCTTCTTGCAGCGATTCTTCTACTCCTCCTTGTTGCTATTGCTTGTTCTGCTGCAGTTGTTTGTCTCACCATCTTGTTTATCTGTAATGATTTTTTTTTGCTTAAAGAATACTCTCTTTAGAACCGAAGATCTCTCTGATAGGGATTATTTTTCTTGAAACCAAAGGCTATTAACTGAATCTTCTTAGATCTAAACTTCCAAACTTTCCCAATGCTATGAATATCTTCTAACTTGTTTTCAAGAATTTCCTCCAACAAGATGTGTTCTTCCAAGCTGATTTCTTAAGGTAGGATAAAATCCTGTACTCTCTGCCTGTTTCTGGACGCCAAAATGTAGTTGCAGGAAATCCCACAACTACGCCCCTATTAGAATCAGAAATCAATCTAAAATGAACTCCATGTAAATCATAAGAACATTCATTAAGATCTTCAAAATGGGATACAAAGTTACAATCAAACCCTAACTTGGGAAGTAAATAATCTTTTTCTCTCCTAAATATCTTGTCTAAAACTCTCAAAAGAACCCTCCTTCATACAAGGTCGCTCGGCTCCTTATATAGGAATTTACGTAGTGGAGGACAGATAAGAAAGCCCCTATTTTCGGATCTGGTGTGCGTTATTAACGCACACTTACATTGACTCTTATCGCACATACCCTATAACTTCGCATAGTTCTTCACGCTTTTCTTGTGATTAGGTTGACGTCATGTGGTGCGTCATCTGGATTAGCTGTATGCGGTATTCTTCGCTTGGTCCTGATGATTATACCGCAAGCTTAACTGGTGTGCGATATTTTGTACATACAATGCACATTTGCTAGCTCAAAGAAATGTGTAGAAATTCTCAAGAAAAAGACAACTGAAAGGACATTATATATAGATCGAGACTGTAAGTACACTTATTTATCTCCATCGCCACGTGTACTAGCAGAACCCACGTGGAGGCCATGTCATAAAGAGGGATGACACGTAGGGGCATCCATGGCATCTAGACAACGTGCCATCTGTCAAGACCAACTGATTTGAAGATGAGAGCATCCAAGGTAGATAATCCCCACAAACACCAATGAGTTACTCTACCCCATCACGAGGTAAGATGTAATCAGCAGTTGTCAGATAGTCCAACCGACTACAGATGTGACAAGGAGGACCGACACCTCCACGGCACGGATGGATAGCCCCAACCACTCGCATTTAATGCCGCTTTAGAGGGCACGTGTCGAACGACCCACGAAGAAAGCGAGGATAGGTCGCCGTAACGAGCGTGGGTATTATAGAAACCATGAGTGGACAGGAAGTCCGCACCATGCACAGAGCACAAGAAGATAAGGTCTCAACGGCTCTTTGTCGCGGGACCCACTGATTTAGCTATATATAAGGAACACCCTTCCACAAAAGGGGTCGAGGAGTAGAACTAAGGAATATGGAGAGAATAGTGAGAAGTAAGTATGAGTATCAACACAGCAAGATTGTTTGTGAACACGTGATGCTCAC
>JAJJWW010007019.1:0-186102 GCA_023531295.1 Papaver armeniacum | reverse complement strand
CTAATTCCAACTACACAGACAACACCACCACCTCTAAATGCCACTTCACTCCAAACACACTCTTTTCTCAATCACCACCAAGAACAAACTACATCAAAAGAGCATCTTTAACTAGCAATAAGATATCCTCATCATCAATATACGGTTCCATGATTTCCTGCACCAACATAATCGCCTCTTGTCACTTAATTACTTCAACAAAGTGGCTCCAAGCCTCACCGTGAACTTATTACAATTGAACTCTTATAACATTTTTCGGCTTGAGTCACCATCAACACATCTTCAAATCACCTAAACTCGGTTCACCTCACACACCAACATCTCCAACATTACAAACAACCTCATCATTAATCACAATTCATTACTAGATTGATAATACCCATTAGTTCAATCAACTCTTACTTCAATCAACACTCAACAACCATCTTTTGCATTACCAAATTCGACTATCAGATCACACCCACAATTTCATCTCGTACTTGTAAAACCAAAAGTATCATCTACATCTCAATATACCCCAGGAATCCCAAGAACAACCTTAAACTCATATTTTCCACAATCACCACCGAGTTCTACAACTTACTTACAAATTCAACAAACTCTAAGCTATAAACTTCAGTTTCATTATACATTCATCATCATCCATAGTCTCATAAATTAAATAACTGAAATCAACAGCTTTAATAAGTTAATAAGAAGACAATTACCTCAAATAAGATTTTCTCAAACATCAATCACTAATCACCGGAGATAACTCCATTTCCTTATTAACGAGAATTAGGTCAAAAACTGCAAACAACTTCAAAACCCTAACTTCCCTCAAAGTAGAATTACTCTTCAACTTCAACCTCTAATTCAATTCAAACCCAACTTCAATCATACTTCTAAACCTCCAACTTCATCGTTAATTTCACACAATCTCTCAATCAACTCAAGAACCCTAATTCTTAAATTCATCACCTTTTCGATTCTTCATCAGTACTGCTTCATATCACCAATTTAACAATTACCCCTTCCTTATATCTCTATTAGCAACTCATAATCTTCATCAATTTCACATGCACTCTCAATTCAATGTGCATCGCGGAAACCTAACTCTTGATTCAAACATCAAAACAATTCCACAACTTCAATTGAGACTTCAACCCTCTTAATCTTCATCTAACAACAACCCAATTAACCCATCAATTTACCAATGAACTCGAAAGAAATCTCAAACTCACCTCTCAACGTCGGCGAAGAAGGGTAGAAAGAAAAAGAAAAACGAAAGAGAAGAAGGAAGAAGAAAGAAGAAGAAAGAAGAGAAAGAAGAGTTATCTTCTCAATCGGGTGAAGATAAGACCAAGGTTAACACTATTTCACACACTTGCTTCACTAAGGGGAGCCCAGGTCGGTTTAATGGTGAAGAGACTATTCTGCCCTTTAAATCAATCTGATGATTACTTCTTTGTCCTGCATTCGAATGACACGTTCGAGTAGTCTATTTCGCGTGACTTTTCGAGACCTATTCAATGATATTAGTTTCGTATCTAAATCGTTGTTAGATTAATTTCTATTAATTAACGTTCGTCTCTTATTAATCGGGTCAATAACGGCTTAGTTCGTCTCTTGACTGGTCTAATAGCGTTGACGAGCTTGAGGCTCGTTACATGTGAGTTGGTATCACTAAGGGAAAGGACATATGTGCTAAAACATTTATTCTAACGAAAAGGGTGAAAGCATAGACTAAGGTGGAGTCATATACCATATGATACATATTTATGAGGAACTACATGAAAATAACAAAGACGTGCGGATTGAAAATCTACCAAGATTACCTTTAGGGGAGTATTAGCTTTGTTATTCTAATGTCAGCATGGCATTTAAGGGATTGAATTTAATGCGGAGCTTTGTCTTTGTTGAACTTGGAATCAAGCGTATGTGTGTAATGAATTCTTGTAATTTGTTTATCCATATGATGTAAGAGTTTTGTCACTAAAATTGACAAAGAGGGAGATTGTTAGATAATATCTCGGTTGAACCCACCAAGCGTTGGTATGTCAAGTTTGGTTGTCATATTTTAGTGAATCAAAACTCATTTAAAGAGTCGTTTGATTATATGCTAGAGTCAACCTTCATAGGCTAGCTTGAAAGTATTAGGATATGAGACTTACAAGTATTACATGAAGACTTGAAGAATGTGAAGAAGTATGGAGCTACAACGAAAACATCATCCTTCCTCTTGAGGTTAGTAATATTTGACTTGAACTGTTTCATTCCCTAACGTATCTTTTTTAAGTCATGCATATTGAAAACGTAAATGCTAAGTCATGTATGATATACCTAGTTAAAACATGGTATTAAGGAATACAATATGAGGTTTATTGCTTAACCATTAAACTTTGTATATAAGACATCGACATATCGTATGCATGCTATTGTGATTATGTATGGGTATGAGTGAAGAATTCATCCTAGGAAACAAATGTTTTACATTCATTTAAAGGAAGTAAGTTCACAAACTCGTTTGTGGGTCGAAAGGGAAATCGGGTAGGGCTTATTGGTATTGTTATTCATTGCAAATCTATTTTGAATTACCGATATGTTAGTTTAGTATAATCGCTCATAAACTTGTTTATGTTCTTGGTAAAACTATTCACAAGGCCTGACTTATGTTATTGGTATAACTTTTATTAGTAAAACTGGTCTTAAGTAATCACTCAAGATGCTATGATCGATGCCTTGTAAATATCAACTTTTATTTAGTGATGGGGGAACCGATCCTAGTAAGAGTTGCAGAAAATTTTCAAGAGGGGAATCGATCCTTGTAAGAGGTGCAACAAGTTTTTAATAGATGGCGGAACCGATCCTATGAACATGTGCAACAAGTTCTTATAAGATGAGGGAACCGATCCTATGGACATGTGCACCAAATACGTGGTAGTTACCATAAGTATGTGGGGAACTGATCTTAGTACCTAGTCAACCGAGTTTTGGTAACTAGTGTGGCTAAGTACGGTACTCACGTGGAGGTAGAACCGAAACTTGTTTTGATAGAACCGCGGAAACTCCATGTTTGGTGATTTGATAGATAATCAATCACATAGTTCTTGGGAAGTCGGATGAAAATCGTTTCCAAGATTGTAAGTATGAAAAAGGCCTAGCAAAGTAAGGATGTCGACATACTTTGAACATGAGCATTAATTCTTATCATTAATTGTTCAAACATATTCGTTAATAGCTAAAGGAGAATCCCAGGATTGAAATAAATTGAGAATCTTTTAATTAAGGTTTCTTAGTTTTTATATGTTATTTAATTTCCATAAATTGAATGCATATCTTTAGAAAATAATAATTAGTAATGTGCATTTACTGATTATAGATTTTTATATTGGATTTCACTCAATATTTGGACAAAGTATTTCCGAGTTATGAAAAATCCGATTTTGTGTTTATTGCATATCTCTCCAGAGCTCAATTCTTTAAACTATGTCTTGTGAAAATCAAATAGTTTCATTGTTTTGAAGTTTTGATTTGTGCAAATTTATTGATGGATAAAATTTAAAACTTGTCGAATTAATTTGTTCGTGATATAGCTTCTCAAGAATATGATGATAGTCCTTTCAAGTTATTCCAAATAGATTATTCAACAAGATGATGTTTCATGGATTTTTTTCACCATTAACAAATGTTTGGCGAACTCTAAAGACCAATTACAATTTTTCTTCAGTAAAATCTCTTCTTATGCAATTTAAAAGTTGGTCTTTAAAGTTTTCGTAAAGGATCAGAGACAATGCAATCTTATTTCAGTCGTGCTAAGTCGACTTCACATCAACTTTTTCAGGTAAATCAATCTGTTTTAGACGAGGATCTTGTATTTACAGATAATTTGTTTGGACTTACAATATTGTTATGTAGGTTTCACGGTCATTTTATACATGCATGAGAATTTTTGTATATAATGATGTTGTCTACGACACTTGTCATATATAAAATATTGATTAGTTATAGCAAAAGAAAATCATTAGATTACCTACGCCCAATCCAACAATCTATGTATCCAAATTCATTGAATGTGGTTGTCAAACTTGGAAATCGTTACATATTGGATTGGATGCTGATGCGTGTCGTAACCACAACAAATTAATTAATATTTTTCCACCTAATTAACAAGTAATATAGTGTAGTCATGTTCGTTCCCACGAGGAGCAAGAGATTCTTAGTTGTAAAAATTGTCACAAAAGGGGGGTGTAAGGCAAAAGAAAATAAACAAAGCAATTAAAAGATAAAGTTGAAATCAATTAGAGAGACAAGATAAAGGAATCCTTCTTCGTTGCAAAACAATGATTAAAGTTATGTTCTTTTCCACTTTTTATTAGTCACAGATTATCACCAAGCGTAGGTAAATCAGCTAGATCAATGCTAAACCCCTAAATCCCTTGTATCACCGGATACGGAAGTTCTCGATTACTGGATTCTATTTACCAAACCACCTAGTAGTAGATCACTCAAGATGTAATTTAAATAAACGCATTAAGATTTATGAACTTATTAGGTTGATATTAGTAGTTAGACTCTTAGATCAAGGTCTACTTGCTAACGTTGTTTTCACACACAATTGCTCCACGGAATCCCTCCGCAAGGTCTTGTGTAAAGAGTCAAGAAACGATTACTTATCCCTTAACTTTCACTAGCTTTAGATCAAATTAACAAATCAATTTAGCGTGCACTCTAAACAATCTATCAATTAACCATGAATGTATAAACATTCCTATTAGTAAAAACAAACGATAATCATGTGAAAAACTTCAAGATAGAATTGAAAACAAAACTCAAATCATATTAAGAACTAGGAATTCATCCTCAATCAATAAGAAAATTAGCTACTCATGTTTTTGAAATTCACACAAATAATTAAAAGGAGAATTTTTAAAGTTCACACAAATAATTAAAAAGAAGAATTTGAAAAGAAAGCAAAAACACAAGTGTTGTGTGTGTAGAGAGGTGTGTGTAAAAAGGTGTGTAGAGAACTTCTCTATTTATAGGCTTCAATGTTCTCCAAATCTTCCAAGGAATAGAATCCTCATTCCATAATAATTCAATTTCCAAGTTCAAGTCTTTCTCAAATCCTCCATCTTCTCTTTCCAAATTTGAGCCCAATTCCACAAACCTATGAGTTTAGATGATTCTAGAGAATTCTTCACAAATTTTCATCCAATTTCCAAATCTAAGTCTTCACACCCATGAGAACAATCCACACAAAATTCTGTAATTTTGGTCGCCTGAAAAGTCACTAAAGTTCACCGGATTCCGGCCTGAAACGGTAACGGAATAGTGCTGCCGGTGACCTGAGATATTTCTCTCAGAGACGGAATATTCCGTCAAGATGTGTCCGACTAAACTGATCAATTATTACATAAAGGGTTATTTTAAAAGTTGATGTTCTTATGTATATGCGAACATTCAAGATGTGGTGTTCTAGCAATGGATGTTTAAGAACTGAAACTAAAGAACAGTCCATAATGTTGCAAACCAAATGTACTCTATTCAGGAGAGCCATATTCCAACAATGTTGAATCTGAGTTGTGTAGTATTATGGATGCAACTGGATTTATAGCTTGATTTGTTTGCTCTGATTGCTTTCCTTAGCTCACTTTTGTTATTCAATCATATAATCAGAACTATTTGTATCTTCTTGAAATTGTTCTGTGAACATATGTTATATCATGACTTTTATTTGGTGCAGAGATGCAAAAAACTTGGAGTGCAGTAGCTTCAAAATACAGTATAGATGGTTCTTCTTAAAATTGCAACGCTGAGAAGAAGCGACATGAGGAGATCAAAGTTTATCTGGAAAAGCTTAAGGACAGTGCGTGGTGATGCTGATGACATAATGGATGAATCCTATTATGAAACTTATTGCATCTGCACCGATATAGACAGTTTGAAGTATTTGCTCATCCTTCTATTTTGTTTCAAGCTGTCTAAATTGTCAGTGATATAAGGACACATTGCAACGCTTTCACTGATTGCCAAAATGACTTCTCCTTTCATTTGTAAGTTTTGTTTCTCATTTTCGTTGATTTTGTCATAAGGTTAGCACTTTAGTTGTTTACTTGATGCTTATGTATTTGTTTCAACTATCGAGCAGAGTCTGCGTATGTATACTAATGTAACTAGGTAGAATTTAGTGGCCACCACATATACTAGGAACTTCTTGATAATGTGGAATGTTGTTGAAATAGAGATCGAAAGGAGACTTCTCACGAATCTCACCTGGCCATTTTTTAACGAAATCATTAGTTTCTCATTAAAATAAATTTTTTTGCTGCTCTTTGTACTGTACATTTAGAAGGCTGCATTTGTACACTTTCACAAATTATAGTTCCTCTTATGTTTGGATTACGAAGATAAACAATTCACATTTGTTTGCTACTGAATTTATTCGTTTCTCTTTATAACAAATTTACTATACATTTTCTTAGATTATAGCGTTTTTGTTCTTTTAGTATAAGTTTCTTTTAGTATAAGTTTATCGTTTGCACAATGAAGTTTCAAATTTCTGGATCTTATTGAATAAAATCAGATTATTGGTGATTCCAGTTTGATGTTTATTTTATGAATTTTCAGTTACACTTGCAGAATGTACAACAAAGCTCTTCTTATACCTCGAGGTTAGCTAAGCTAAACACAAAATTGGTTAAAAAGACCAAAAATCAAAATTTCACGGTGAAAAGGACGATTTGATTTAGATATCGCTAAATGGACAAAATTTTAAAAATAGGCGGGATGTAACCGGTTTCATCCTGTCCATTTTCAAATATTTTTTCTTATTTTTATTTTACACATGATGCATCCAGTTTCATCCTTGCTATTTTTTAAGTTTAAGCCAGGATGAATCCAGTTTCATCCTTGCTATTATTTTTATCCATTTCACCCATAAAATTTTTTACTCGTGCATTTGAATCGTGTTTTAAATTTTTTTGGACAAATGACCCATTTTCCGTAAGCTAAAACGGTATTCCCTCAATATTCGTGAAGAATTATCCTCGAGTCCATTACGTGTCTTTGATGTCCCTTTGTTTGTATGAGCTAGTTGAAAGTCTCTGAAGCTCTTGCAGTTGAGCAGTTGTTTATTTATCTCTGTATGCTTTTATAACTTTTGTGTGCTTGTAATTCGTTTACGAATTTGCAAAACCATTACAAATTTTACTAATTGTACCAACTTTGTTCATATGTCAATGTGTTGCAAGAAATTTGAAATTAACAATCTAAAGTGTGAGAGAGAGTAATGTGACAAATGAGGGGATAATATTCTTGTTTTACCAGCATATTTTGGTGTCAAATTTTGGATCGCTTTTTACATGTAGCGCTTTGCAACTAAACAGCCGCATCAAGGACTGGGTCCTTATCTTATACCAGGTCCAGTCCGTAAGTGTTGGGCTCAGGGCCGATATATGCAATCATCTCCATCCCCAAAAATATAATTCATATATGCCATGAATAGGATTCCGACGAGTTAGTTGAGTCTGGAAATTTTTTTACGAACTAAATAGCTAGCCAAGTCGTACTAGGAAATAACTAACAACAATTGTAGACATACTGAATATACCATCACCGTGAAAAAGCCCGAGGGGATCCATGGCCCTTGGCCAGCCTTCGACATGATATTTAGTCAATTGACCTGGACTCTTCACAGTCAAGCTTAGATCTTGGTCAAAAACTGACCTCCTTGTAATAACTTATAAATATACAACTTCTTCATCCTGTCGCGTCAATTACCTTCTACGAATTCTGTGCGATGGGGAAGCTAGAGGAGGAAGCAGCCTTAGAAGCAGCCATAGAGGAAGCCATAGATGAAATTACAAAAGAATTTTTTAGTAAAGTTGACGGAATATTTAATACTGCCAAAACGATTGTGATAGTTTTCACAGCAGCTGTTTGTGTTATGGTATATGTTGATGGAATCATCCGATTTGATCATACAGTAGAGGAGGCACAGGAGCAGCAGGGGATGCTAGGTCACATAATAAGGATTCAAGAAGCAACCAAGAAAAAGCAAGAAGAAGAAAGAAAAAAGAAGAACAAAGAAGCGGAAAACAAGAAGGGTTTGAGATTGATAATTTAGTAGTGTTGTGTTCTATAACGGTTCTCGTGATAATCGTGCTTTTCTCATGTTTGAATATTTTTTATTTGTCAATGAAAATATTTTTCTCTTGCTTCTTATTTTTCCTCCTCACACAGTAAAGAATTCTTTCTTTATTTCTCATCTTGTTGTAATCGAAGAGAGATCGGTCGTGCAACAGCAAAGTTCATGTGCTTGTAGATGATAAATCATATTCCACTTGACTCTGACCCTAAGTAGGTGCTAAACTTACAAAATAACTCAATACAAATACATTAATGGAAGATGAGAAAAAACGGATCATTACAGTATTGACCAAACACAACAAAGCACACACACTTCTTCTTTTTATTATTAAAAACGGCATAAAGATAAAATTCGACCTGATTATCATCACATTAGCTGCAGCTAGCTATCTAATGACCACGTGTTGGATCATAGCTTTACTGTGCTGCATCTACTAATGATGAACCAAGACTATGGGTCCTATTTGACGAAGGAAGGCCACTGTTAAAGGTAGAGCAACAACAGCTGCAGAAACCGGTATTAATATTGCACCGCCTATATGTCATTGAAGCTCCAATTGAGGCACACCTCCCCGGACAATTTGCACAAGCCGGGGATGGGCAGTTACTTACTTGTCTTGATAAAGATATCTCATCTAGTTGGCACTGGTCTCTTGGATCTCTTCGCGAAGGTGCAGGTGGTGGAAGAAAAGAAGCATCTCCACAGCAAGCCGTGCATGCGTACATATCTTGGCCCAGATACCATTGGCAAATGTCCCAGATCTTAGTTCTTCCCTGCGCTTGACATAAACCTTCACATTCTTGTAGAACAGAAATGCATTTAGCTTCAGTCCCATCCCCAAAGACAGGATGGAAATTTGTTGCTACCTTAGTACTCCCTCCCATCCAACATTTAAAGTCAATTTGTGCGGACGTTGTCTCTTCATACATCATAAAACGCACATAAACGAGTTAGACTTAGATAGTAACAGATGCACCATTCTGCAAAACGTTGTATGTCAAACAAGTATTAACACCCAAAAGAGAAAAACTAGTCTAGAAACAACAAGTTCATTAGCTTCCGCAATCCAGTATAAAGAATTGATTTTTTTTTTTCGTTTTTCTTCTGAAGATGAAAAAGAACTAATGAACTTGTTGGAATAGAAGAAAGCAATTAATGAAGAGAAATTAATGAAGTTTGCTTACTTACCAGAGTAGAGGGACAATGCAAGTATTGCAAAGAGAAACAACCCAATTTGGGAACTCATAGAGGAAGACATCATGCTTGATTTGTGATAAGACTTTAAAAACTCTACCCAAGGTTTTATGTATAAGTTTTATATTTCATAATGTAGGATCTTAGAACTACATGACAATCACATGTGCATGGATGTGTGTATAGATAATATACCTGACGATGCCATGGATATTGAATCGCAAAGAATCCTCTTGAGACACCCGTAAATCTTCTTATTGCGAAATACCTTGTGGAGCTCTTGGTTTCTTCCTCTTGACCTTTTACGTAATGAGTTGTAATTCTTGAATACAATATTGATGGGTATTGTATTCCATTTATAAGCAGAGGAAGGACCAAGTTCCTAGGATTTTTAACATCAACTTTTAATACTCAACCGTCCATCAAGGGAGAGTTAATAAGGTATTAAATCCTTATTGAAACTTAAGATAATAACTCCTTAGTAACCTAAGATGCATGTCTAGCAATGTCTTGATTATCTTATATTAGCAAACATGGAACCAAGAGATATTTCTAACGATGTAGAAATGATCTTACATTCTCCCACTGGTCCATGTGATAATCAATTTAATAGTTAATCATAGACAACATAAGCGCGCATAATTGCTGAACAAAATTTAATGGTTAAACATAATACCTTAATCAAGCAAACTACTCATGTGAGTCATAGCGGTTGCACATTGTCCTGTTATCAACGTGTTTCCTTCCATGTACCACAACACAAATAACTTACTTCACTAGGCCTTAAATAGGAGTATCATAATGGTCCAAGATGTCTTCAAAAGAAAACAATTTCTGTTAACATTCATCCATTCCATAAATGTATACTAAAAATGGATACAAAAATATATTCAGAATTTCATTAATAAGAGCTCAATGATTGTTCAAAATAAGCACACATTAGCTGAATTCAATAATCAATTACTCCCACAGACCTAAGATATCAATCTTTTCTTAAGAGATCTTAAAAGGTAATTGTTCCATAAATGCATTTTATGGATATAATTGTACTTAGCGGTAAATGAACAACTATTGTATCCTAATTGCTTAATTCACGTATACATACTCAAGGTTCATGTGTTTTGTTCCTCTTGTGTCATATCGTGCTTTAATGCTTTGCGAAGTTAAGACGATAAATTTCAAGAATGTAGAGACAAACCTCAAGTCTCTAAGTCTCGCATCATAATTATTCAAACTCAATTGTGGGATTAGTATTAATGGATTCTTTCTTAATAGAATTCGTGCATCCACCAAAAATTAAAGTTTGAAAACCCAATTAACTCTAATTGGGTTGGTCAACTAATTGTAACACATAAGATAAGATTAGTATCTCAAAATTCTTGATGCTTTCCCATAATTTGTTCTTCGATTCTTTAGGCATTTAGTTAACATATCAACAACTTGTTATAAGTTTCATATCAGAATTAAGACTTAATGAAGATTAAATTTATATCTTCAATCCAACATGAAATCAAATCTGTTAAATATGTTATTATCTAAAAGTTCTTCGAATATTCGATATATGCATTATATGAGAGCGTTAGTAATCCATATGATATGTACAATCACATGGTAAACTTCATTGATATCCTTTATTTAAAAAAAATATAGAGATATGCATAAAGTCAAGATCACTACTCGTAGGTAGTATGTCTTAACACACAAGACCAAGAGTATGAATTTCTCCCACTGATCTTGAGGTATGTGCATAAATATGTAATAATTTCATCCAAAACTTGAAACATTAATAGTTTTGTTGAATTCCATATACCATTATGGGAGGATGCTTAAATTTCATACTTTGATTTCTAAAAATTGTAGACTAAAATTTATCATTAATAAAGGCTATTTTCATATTTAATTAATGCAACTCTTAGGTCATACTGAGCTACTAATAGTACTATCATAATTTTGAATAAGTCTTTCTTTGACACGAGAGAAAACTTATTTATAATCAATGCATCATTTCAGAGTAAAATCTTTGGCTAAAAGTCAGGCTTTATATCGTTTAGTAATGCAATTACAGTCATGCTAGGGCTGAAATACCCACTTGCACACAACTGTTTTGTGTCATTAGAGCAACTAAACAATATTCCAGACTTGACGTTCAACCATTGATTTTTATTTCACATAACATCAATCCATTAACCAAAATTATTATACACATAATAGTTTGTGAATCGAAAACCGAGTCTCTCGCTATTCCATATCAAAATGAAATAAATTCTTGTAATCAAATCAAAAACAACATGAACAAGCTTCTTTTAGTCTCTTTTGAAACCTTCTTAATGCTGGTTCAAGTTGTTACCAAAAATTATTGGCAATAGTTTTATTATGAGTATTGGATCAATAATTTGTGGTCTTTCATTATCTAACATTCCGACAATGAGAAGATTCACAATATCTGTAGAAATATTAAATAATGGGATCATTATCAAGACTTCTTGAACAAATATATCCACGTACTCCCGCTGATTATGCCATCAGTAATGAATTTATATTTTAGGTTTCAATAAATCTCACACTACTGGTTAGAACATAAAGAATATCATTTGGATTATTTAGGAAAACCAGTGAACCAGTAATAGTTTTCAAATCCAATTTTCATTCTTGGGAAATGTAAGCCCTCACCTTCAACTGAAAAACCAAAACTTATAGGTGATTTAAACTAGGTTTCCATCCTTAAATAGTTCAAAGTGTGTCTTCGAAACCGCTTTACTCGAAATCTATTTAAATTACACAAGTTGTGGATAGAATATACATTCACGAGATGTGTGGTCATGCGTTATGCATAACTCATCATGCTTCTAACCATTTTCATAAAAGTATGATTTCGCCTTTGCTATACACCATTATGCCAAGGATAATTTGGCCTTGTGTATTGAGCAACAATTCCAAACTTTTGGAGATACTATGTAAAAGATTTAGGATACTATCATGTTTTGTCATACCTTTCACAATATTCACCACCTTTGTCAGATTTTATGATTTTCACTTTCTCTATAATTGCCTCTCAATTTCAATAATGAATGTTCGAGAAAATATCCACGGATTGATATTCATAATGCAATTGATAGATGTACATAGTAATGCGAAAAATCATCAGGTGATAAACAAGTTTATCTTCAAAAATTGGACCGTAAAAAATCTACAAAATAATCATAATCAACAATTCATAAGAACAAAAGCTGAATTTTATAATAGAGATAAATGAAATTAAGCTTAGAATAGTTTCATACCTTCAATAAGATTCTCCTGTGGGTAAAACCTTATCAAGGAACAATGTGAGACATGAAAAACATTTATAGAAATCTTACCTTCTCATGCACACAACATTATGTTTGTTTAGTACCACAACTAGAGTCGCCTGTGGGAGAATCTCGTCCTAACATGTATTAACAAACTCAAATAATTCTAATGTTCAACCTAATACATCGAAATAATAGTCGCCCAGTGGGTAGCTATTATTTTACATGTATATGAAACATTTAGATAACCTTTATGCTTGTTTAAACGTGTGAACCAAAACTACTTGTAGCACCATTGTTGTTATCATTAAATCAAACTAAGATGACTCAAAATATACAACACTTACAAGAAGAAAGTTTAGTATCACCGTGGTGATAACTAAAAATCCAAAGAAATATGTACAATTGCAAATATCACACTAACTTTTCTTGTGATATTGCATAGTCCTACTTAATGATATGAACATTTTTAAACTGATCATAAATTTAATCGATTGTAAACAATTACGAGTAACCCTAAAACACCAATAGAAAACTTTATTTGAAAGCATGTCATATATAAATTGTGAAAAAAACATCAACATAACTTAATTTAAAAATATTCAAACATTATGAACCTTTCGTAACCCAAGATCAAGCATTGTGCAATAATGATTCAATAATGAAGATTCGTTAAAGAAAACTCTTTAATGCAATGCTAATTAAATTCGATATTGGCTTTAAGGATTACGATAAATAAGGCTCTATAAGGTTGATAATAGATATATGGACATCATTTTTAACAAATATAAAATTTTATCCAGAGAAAATAAATCTTAAATTTCTTTAAAGGATGTACTAATCGGTGTTTTTTTTTTTTTGATATAATACAACATAATTTGACATGAACAATAGAAAATCCGTAGTGGGTTACCCAGGTTCGGTAATGAGTTTAGTTCAAGAAAATTGCCCTTATTATACATTTCAAGAAATAGCATAAAATCATGTGTCATTTAGTTAATTATGATCTTTATTCTATATCTAGAAAATATAGTCAAAATTTCTCAAGGAAGAAAATAAAGAGAATGACACTAGACGCTCATTCATACTTAAACCATTCGGATCCATAATATATAATCAAATTAATAAGATCATATCCTTGAGTTTTCTCTTAAATATGTGAACTCAAATCACCTTGTGGGTAATTGTTGTTCTAATATATTTAAGTAAAACAATAGTGTAAGCATTTAGCAATTGATGATTATGGACGAAAAGTTAGTTTGACATCACTTTGTGGTGATTGATAAATAACTTAAGAATAATGTCCTTATCATATATTCGGTAATTCAAACCCTAACTTTACGGTTTGGTGAATTTTTGATTACAATAACATTATGATTATTGTTAAATACTCTAATATCATTGTAGTGATAGCTAAAGAGTCCGAAATAATAACGTAAGCACAATAATCTTATATAATTAAATAATCAAATATTGGGTGAGTAACATAGCATAACCGACTCTCTGATAAACCATACCATAATGCAAAACAAGTTTATAAACTATTCTCGTTCATTTAATGAAGTCGTTCGGTGATAAAATCATTATAGGTTATTCTTAAATGATTTTAATAAGCGGAAGCATAATAATGGGTATACTTTATTCATAAAATATTTTTATGGTAAACATGTTCAAATTAGATAACATTTGAACCTAATCAAGTCTAAACCAGATCCAATTGAGAACTTGTTCAGTCAAAGTCCGAAGTCAACAAACTTGTCAACACAAAAAAAATCAATGACCAAAGTTAACAATCAAAGTCAATATTATGGTCAAACTCAAACAATCATGGTCTAAGTCATCAAATGTCAACTTTAATGTCAAACAAAGAAACTTATGACCGCATTAGGCATGTTTTCATTAGAACCCAGTAAGCATTACCAAATAAATATATATAAAACATATGCTCATTAGTTAAGGTATTGGGTTTGATATAACAAAGCCTAACATGCATACAAACAAAACAACAAACATTATAGGTGAGCCTATATCTTTATCAGGATCAAAGAAAATATTAAATATGTATGCATGTTTTGTTTTGTTTTTAAAAAACTACAGATAGTTATGGTTTTTTTTTTTTTTACAAATTTAATTACAAAAATCAATCTTTTTAAAAACGTAATTAATATGCATGAACCATTATGATGTTATATATATGTTCATGCATACTTTGTAACATAAGTAAACGGTGGTGATGAATGATACACACATCCTAAACAGTTTTAGACATAATTCTAACCAAAATTGCATGAGACAAAAAAAAAAACATGATATTAATTACTTTATGGTGGATCATATCAAAGCACGCCGTTATACATGCATCACACCAAACATGAATCACATCAAGTATGCTAATTTGTGCAGCGGAAAATGAACAAGATATATGGTAATAAATCATTATCCATATACATCCTTATTACAGATCCAACGAACATGATGATGGATCCATATAGACCTAATATAACACATACTATATAATGGACAATCATGCGTTCTAAAACCTTGCTCTAGATGCCAAATATAAGTTTTATATTTCATGATACAGAATCTTTGAACTACATGACAATCACATGTGCATGGATGTGTGTATAGATAATATACCCGACGATGCCATGGATATTGAATCGCAAGAATCCTCTTGAGACACCCGTAAATCTTCTTATTGCGAAATACCTTGTGGAGCTCTTGGTTTCTTCCTCTTGACCTTTTACGTAATGAGTTGTAATTCTTGAATACAATATTGATGGGTATTGTATTCCATTTATAGGCAGAGGAAGGACCAAGTTCCTAGGATTTTTAACATCAACTTTTAATACTCAACCGTCCATCAAGGGAGAGTTAATAAGGTATTAAATCCTTATTGAAACTTAAGATAATAACTCCTTAGTAACCTAAGATGCATGTCTAGCAATGTCTTGATTATCTTATATTAGCAAACATGGAACCAAGAGATATTTCTAACGATGTAGAAATGATCTTACATTATGTCCTCAAAAACTTCTCTATTTAAAGAGGAAAATCGACTTGGATGCACCCACCGCATTAATTCGTTCCTCCAAAAGTTTACATGTAACCAGCACTCCTTTCTAGTTATGCTTACATGTAACCAGCACTCCTTTCTAGTTATATATATATATATATATATGTATTAAAGAAAAGAAAAACAATTAACAACCATCTCATGGCTTTGCAGTCTGTTTTGATACGTGTAAAATAGTACACATCAAAAAGTCTATATTCTTTATAATGATAGTATATATTAGAGTACACATTTGTTGATAATTAATTTTTAGAAATCAACACGAACCCTGGTTTAAATCGATTTACTCAAGGAAGATTAAGGAGCTTTCCAAACCATGATTTCAACACTACTTCTCCTCATGGTTGTACTTGTACAACCGTTTGTCATGGTTGTCCCATCTGCCTCCCAACATGTGCAAGGTAAATTAATCTCATAATTCAGCTTATTTAATCCTTAAACACGTTGAAAACTGCGTGTTCGGATCATCCGATTCAAGATGACTCAATTAGTTGAACTTGATCCTTACATTGAGGAACATGTAATGGACAAGAAATCAAGACACATGCTAATCAACATGACTCAAATACTTATAGATTAGTTGGCTAATTGATTAGTGTTTATGTTAATACAGGTTTAATATTCGACAGAATCAAAGCGAAGCTTATGCGGCATTGAATATTGCTTAATACGTCAATTTCTCTGTTATCTACTAGTGGTGAAATAAGAGAAATCAATTTAACCTACCAAAGAGCACGATTAATAAAGGTAATGAATATAGAAAGCCAAAGGTGGAGAATTAGTGTTCTGTTTTTGTATGGATTCGCAATGGCAACCCTATAAAATTTGTTAACCCCAATCTCAAGTCATGCTAAAGAGGCCTAGAAGAATTAGGTGGTGGTCCTATGTGCACTAAGTGTAGGTGCACAAAATAGACTCTCACGTGGTCACATAGGAAGGCAATGAATAGGGTGACGAATCTCGCCGAAGATCCCGTCGGTGACTTGTCAAATTAAATGTCGACAAAATCGCGCCGTGTCACCAAGCACGAAGAGGAGGCATCCTGTAACGAAGTGACTTACAAGAGGAATCTAAAACTACGAAAGATCAATTGGAGTACCCAACAAGATATCGACCACGAAATAAGGACGGACGAAGTAAGGTTACTTGGCTAGAAAGATAACCTGCGAAGTAAGTAAATTATCGAGCAAGGAAAGAGACAATTGTCCGTGAAATGAAAGTTGTCAAGAAAAGAAGGGGAAAAAATTTATGGAAAATGATATGGGCGAAGTATAAAGCACTTCCACGAGAACGTTCCGAAGTAAAAATGAGTTGTACATCATTTGGGTTGATTGGCCTATAAATAGAGGTCCTTGGGCAAGGCATGAGGGATTGGATTTTTGGGGGGGAAAGGAGAGTGCTTAGCTTAGAGAGTGTTATTAGGGTTTCCTTGTATTGAAGAACTTGTATTTTCACTCTTGAGTGATGAATAAATAAAGATTTTCTAATTTCAAAACACTTATCATGTCTTAGATTAGAATTCTAGGAGAGAGAGTATTCTTTGGGTGTTGCATCGTGAGTGGAGGTAGGTTTGGAGATATCGAACCAGAGACTAGTTGATGGCCAGAACTCCGGATCGAGTGAGGCACTTAATAGCAACAAGGAGAAGCAAACGTTTGGAGGCGAAAAGAGGAGAGGAAGAATGGAAAGGGGAGAAAAATCAGTTACAGGGGAGAGACAGGGAACGAACCGACAACGGAATATACCAACCAGGTAAGATGACTTTAGGGAAGGCTCGATACACACTTCGACACGTACACACTGCAGAGGAAGAAATGACCAACGAAGAGATAGAGGAAAATATTGGTGAAGAACACATGACGTTGGAGCGATTAAGGGAAGCACTTCGCCCTTGAACGAGAACGAGATGGGGATCTAGCGGATCAACACGCCCGGGATGAGACAAAATGCTAGATTGGTGCTACAAAATCATCAACTTAACGAAGAAACAATGGTCGACGCCACGGATTCGGAAGGAAACACGATGTCGTCAGGGGAAGAAGATCCACGACAGAGGAGATTTGCCCGCGAAAAACGACGGAGGAGATCAACAAAGAAGACGACGAAAGGAAAGTAGCGAAGAAATGGACCTAAGGAGAGCATTGGAGGCAACGAGATGGGAATATCAAAGGCGGAGATACGTAGAAGAGAGAAGGAACGAAGACGAAATGAGGCGAGAAGAGGAAAAGCGACGAAACGTGAACCAAAGGCACGAGGAAGCAGTCTGGCTTGGGGAAGGAAGGCCTGGTGTATCGTCACGAAGAAAATGGAGAAACTGAACCAAGAAGTCTTAAACGAATTGCAAGACATGAGGACGTTGATAAAAAAGTTCGCGAAGAGGAGGCAGGGTGAAGCCGGTCAAGCGATAGAGGAGGCATATAAATCTCCATTCACCTATGAGATAATGTATGCGGACATTCCCGAGAAGTGCGTGATGCCGACATTCTCAAGCATATTCAGCGGATCGAAAAGTGTTGTGTAACACTTGAAACAAAGATACTCTATCGTTGATGCGGTGGGAAGAAACGAAGCGGTACTACGTAAATATTTCCGTGAGCCTGGACCAAGTGAAGTGTTGGCATGGTTTGATGGACTGACGGAAAAATCGATTTCGTCATTTAAGGATTTGCATAGAATATTCCTGACAACATACATAAGTAACAACATGTTGAGGCCAGGAATCTAAACCTTGTTCAACCTAAGGCGAAGACCAACGGAAAGCCTGCGAAGACTGGTAACGATATGGAGGACGGTGTGTAGAGAACCGGGAGAAGAGTTGATGAGAAATTTTTTATCTTAGCCTTCGTGAATGCCTTATTCACGACCGATTTTTTATACACACAGATATTCATAATCCGAAATTCCTTGACGATGAATGAATTAAGGGAATACCAAGATGAGTACATAGCATTTGAAGAGAAGCAGAGGCAATCCAGCGAAGTAACACCACTTCTAGCGAAGGAAGGAAATTCAAGGCTATTACCGAGAACAGTGCATGTCGTGAAGGATGATCCGAAACATGAGAAAGGGGAACCGTCAACCCCAGTTCCGGCAAAACTTGTAGCTGTATCAAGTGGAGATCAGGAATGGATCGATCAGGCAGAGATATGAAGAGTCAAGACGGAGGAATTATGAGCCACAAAATCATAACACGGGATATCAACACAAAAATAATCAAGGGCCCATTTGGAGAGCGAAGAACAAATGCACGCACTTTTGAAGATGTGAAGCTTCCTATACTCAATACAACTGTGGAAAAAGTATGGGAAGTTATAGTGGATTGAGGAGATCCCCCACCAAATTTGGGAAGAGAACCACCGCCAAGTGTAAGAAGTCATGAGTTCAGAGGTATCATCGGTTTCATGGACATAACACGAACGACTTCGAAACATCGGAAGGATTATACTTCGCCATCGGGAACAAGGGAAGCTCGCCCATTTTCTCGGAAGGTTATGTAACACCACCACCACCCCCACCTCGTGACAATCAACAAGTGTACCGAATCGAAATAGATCGAGGAACCCAAAATTAGAACTCGTAATTCGATAATACATTCACCAAGAACATTCAAATAATTTCCATGATAACATACTCAAGACAAATGCATAAGAGGGACCTCGGGGACGAGATATTCAGCGTAGCAAAAAAGAGCCATTAGAAGAGTGGCAAAAGAAGGAGATAAAGTTTTCGCAAGGGACGCACGAAGGAGGAGCTTTCAGACACGAACCCATTGGTCATAACCACGAACTTTGGGAAATACTCAAAGTGGGATGACGAGGAAATCAAAAAAGAGAAAATCTCAGGCAATGAAGCGTAATCTTGGTGGATACGGGAGCTCGGCCGACATACTCTTCTATCATACATTTAAAACGATAGGTACAAGGATTCCACCCGGTACCTCGACATATAACATATATGGCTTTAACGGATTGCATCCAAGCCAAAAGGAGAATTAGTCGTAAAGATTTTCGTGGCGAATTGGAAACGAAGGTCACTTTGTTTGTGTGGTGGATATAGATTCACCCTATAATGCTCTCATAGGCCGACCTTGGATCCATGGGATAAAAGGGGTTACAAGTACATATCATCAAGCCATACGTTTCCCTATGCCAAGTGTAATAGGAGAGATCAAATGAGATCTAAAGGATGCGCGAGATTATATCGAGAAGGATGTTCGCAACTATGAGGAAAAATTGAGAAGAAAGATGGAACAAAAGAAGAAGGCGTGCGAAGACAAAAGAGCAGAGCAGTTGATGGTATTCACGACAGGGATAAGTGAGGAGCGAGAATATGACGCAAAAACATAGAAGAAACTAGACAAGATGACGGTTTGTTAACGAAAGGGATCGTGAGAAAAATCCAGGAGAAGGAAAGCCAAGTTGAAATAAAGCGAGTAGAAAAACAAGGAAAGCGAAAACGCAGGAAGGGAAACGAAATAACGCCAAGTGAGAAAGAAACTCCTGTCGCCAAGAAAAAACGAACTCCGGAGAGGAGTTGCCAAGGCAAACATTCCCAAACGCAAAAAGTATCAATACAAGAAATGGAAGGAAGTATTAAGTCGATTGGTCCCATTGATAAGGGAAATGAGACGTGTGACGAAGAAAGGAGATGGAGCAACTAAAAGAAGAACTCTACCAAGAAAGGCGAAGGAAGGAAGACCTGGGTGAGAGAAATCCGTAAGGTTAGAAAGGCGGAATGAAAAAATTTTGGTCAAGAATAATCACTTAAAAAGAAAACAAGCGGAATACAACATGCAAAGAGAGTAAATGCATCCGGGAGTTCATAGAGAGGGAATATCGAATGCAAAGATTTGATGGCAAACGAAATAAAAGGGACGATAAGCAAATGACCCAGCCTAGCAAAAGGAAGAAAATCGGGAATGATGGAGCAAAAGAGTTGATGAGCAAATGTTCAAGAAATGAGCCATGCAAATCAGAAATAGCAGACTATTCTCATTAAAGCAAATGGAAAATGAAAGCTACGAAGTATTGTGGCAAGATGGGACGTGATTTGCGAGAGAACTAAAGGAAAGACTATCTAAGATGATTTCATTTATCGTTTATCTATGTCTTTATCGACTGAGACACCCCTTATTTTCAACATTGTTCAAGATTAGGAACGAGGTAAAGATGAAGGAATTGAAAAAATGCTCGGCCAAGCACATCCGCCTTTAGAAAACCGATGGCAAGGAAGAATCATAGAGCGACGACGATATGTACTTCTGTGAATTATCATTTGTCAATGTATCAGATTTACAAAATAATAGTAATGATATTTTGAAGTCTGATGAATCGATTCAAAGATACGGATTTTCATATCTCTAAGATATTTAGAATGAAATGAACTACAACATCAACAGGTAAGACCTCATATTAGGAGCGAATAAGATCCATGAAACGAACCGTTTCTGTGGAAACTTAAACCTTCTCGCCTAGGAAGGCTGGAGAATTCATGGCATGCACCCCTAGTTTTCATATAAGTGCAAGAGGCAAAGACCTAACACATGTCGTGAGAAACTCTCGGAAAGGAAGTTAGGGGCAATGATAAGACATATCCGTCTGAGGGTCCCTTATGATGGCCTTAGTGTAAGGGCGCATAGGGTACGACAAGGCGCCAACGTATTCGGTTGGAGCTGCTGTGCACAGGACGTACGAGCGTGCAATCCATGATCGTATGGCAAGTCTTGGCTACAAATGCACTCGATCCAAAAGAAACCCCATTTAGGGTGTGACCGTAACCACTAAGCCATATCGGCGAAGGATAAGAAGTCACGAAAACAACCCGAATGTCATAATAATGGATGGAGGAGACCAACATTCATGTTAGGGTTAACCTCCTTTTGAAGGGGCAATAAGGGGAATGTAAGGGATGGCACCCTCCAGATTAGGGAGCTGAGTGACCAAAAAGACAATGTCATGGGGCTAACATTCATGGGAATGGCTAGGCCGTCGCATTGTCGCGAAATGGGGAACAAAATAACTGGTAAGGCGAGGTTTATGGATTGCTACTTGAAAGAGTAGTAAGCGCTTGATACTGTCGAATTAAGATCCTTCATAAAGGATGGGGCTAATAAGACCTTAACTAGGGGGCACCATAAGACCTCGAAAGCAACATATGAATAAGAAACACAAGAACAAAATTATCATAATCATGCAAAAAACAAAAAACAAGATAAGAAAAGAAAAGGGCAAGAGGCATAGGCAAGTACTCAAGGTAAGAACACGCCAGTGGAGGCAGATAACGAGGTTAAAGCTTGTGCACGAAGCCAAAATTGCGAGATATCGACCTTTCATTTATACCTCGGAAATACACAAAAGAATAAGAGGCAAGTATATAATTTAATTTTTTTATTCTTTTGAGTATTCCCTCGGTAAGCATATACTTGGAGAAATGGAAAATCACAACCTATCGAAATGGAAAAATCATAATATTGATGTGGAAATCAACCAAATTATCGCTCAAAGGAACAATCAAACGCCAAGGTGTCATGCCCCCAAGCTTGGGAGCTTCCCGGAGAAGAGAAATTGTTTCCAAAACAATTAAGGATAAGGCTAGAATACGGGAAGAGAAAAACTAAGATTTTTTGTTGAAGAGGAACGCCATCGCAATCGTTGGTTCAGAATTTCATCGCCGGCGCAAGTGTCGCATTAAGACTCAAGGGTTTCCCTAGAATTAGAGGCACCCTTGGACTCGTCGATCTTTCGCTCCCTCGTCACTAACATGAGCTTCTCTTCCTCACCCGAGATAGTTCTCTCATCCGTTGGTTGCTTGTCATCGAAAAACACCTCCAGGGAAAGGTAGGATGAGGAATGCCATGACCATTGCGAAATCACCAAAGAGAGAGAGCAAATAGTTCTCGTATTCTTGCAAGCTAACTTCGCAACTATTAAGGCATATATTGTTATCTCGTCAATATCGACATTCAAGTCCGTAACCTCATCCCCAGGGCGAAACCTCGCTCGCAAGATTCATCCCTTTCATAGGAAGGTTGAGGACTGGTTATTGTAACGCTCCTGGACTCGCAAAGATGAAACAAGGCTTCGTTAAAAACAATAAATTTGATATAGCTGACGGTATCTCGACATTACACCTAAAGCTACCTTCTATCTGTAAGATAGTAGTGTTCAGAGTCTCTTGAATATCAGAATACAAGTGATCCAGCTTGGAAAGTGTCAGATCCGATTCTTGGAGTTGAACGCATAACTCGTGATAAGCATTGTCCCAACCTTTTACCATGACCCAGGACTTGAAATATCTTTGCTGGGTTGAATGAAGAGAGCACCCTTGTTCTTGCGAAGATCCACAAAGCTTGGCATGGGAAGAAGATTTGACAAAGCTTCGGACGTGAGGAGTTATCCATCTCGAGCTTGAAGAAATTCCACCTTTTTCTTCAAACAATCATTCTCATCGTTCAATCCAAATTACCTTGTTACGAGACTTACTAAGATCAATCAACAACCGATCTTTCTTGTTGATTACCCGCTCGTTATCTTCCTCCAGCCTCTTATAAGCTGCTAACGATGAGGAATGAAGATTCCTCGAGGTAAGAAGGGAATTGCTAACCCGTTGAAGTTCTAACTTAAGGCGCTCATTCTCGTCATGAAGATGAAGGTTCGGCTCCTGGTTCTGAGCAGACTCGATAGACAAGCGATCCACTTGCGAAAAGAGTTTCGACTTTATCGTTCAAGGTCGGGTTTCGGACACGTAAATCGTCATTCGAGTCGAGAGGTTCAAGTTTTAGGCACGAATATCCTCCGAGTGAGGCGGATGCTTGGGAGGTGTCCATTGAAGTTGCATGCATCGAGCTTGATCGAAATACAAAATGAGAAAATAGCGGTAAATAAAATCAAGGAAAGGAATGGATTCAGTGGGGAGGGAACTTACCTGCTTCTCTAACTTGTCTTGCTTGGTGGAGTATTCCTTCTCCTCTTTTAGCTCCTTCATCGAGCCTTGATCCGAGCTTCATCCTTCTTTACTTTCTCGAATAAGTCTAATCTCCACGAGGCTAGCCATATGACGATTGACCTCATACGAATCGAAAAATTAGAACCTATGAATAAATCTAACAAGGGAAGGCACATCCGAGGAGTGTAAAATACTCACCAAGTTCATTAAGAGCGAGGATGTTGTTTGAGGGATAAATTCATAGAGACGTTCAACGGTGTGGATGCATCTTGGGAAAGAAAATCATCGCAAGATGGAGTCAACAAAGATTCAAGAGCACGAGATCTCGTAGCGGGATCTTCGCGGGCCTTGTGGTAGATATCTTGCAAAAACTTCATGTCGGGATCATAAGCGGATTGGACGCCACGGGCGAGGCCCTTTTCCCCGCCCTTTTCGTGAGAGGAAGGATTTTCAGATTCCTCAACATGCACCACCGGAAGGAGTAGGAATGTAAGGATCAAAGACTTTTGGAGAAGTAGTTGCACGAGGCCTGTGGTGATTGACGCTTGGGAAGAACAGAATGACTTGGAGCAACAACGGAACTCCTAACAAAGGGTCAAAGCCTCCAAGTCCAAGCCCTCGTCGTCTCTTGGGCTCGCAAGAGGAACGGCTAAGGCATCAGTCTGCGAAATAACAAGCTCGATTTTACTAGATAGACGAGACCAAGTATATGAGATAAAAATTTGGACGAGATAAATATACCTAAGTAGGAGCAAGGGCGGAGTAGGATGATCACGCCTTTTCCGTCCCTTAGTCACTAACTCAGAAGAGGAATGCTTGACAAGGGGAGTATTATCCTGCGAAGAGTGGAGAGTTAGAGTTCAAGGATATCACAATAAGAAGAAAGTATCGGGCGAGGTAGCTACCTGTTTGAGAGCAAGAGATTTAGCAAGAACGTCCTCTTCCTCGAGTGCTTGGAGGCCAACGGCGAAGGTGCATCTCGTACTAAATAAAGAAGAAAAATGCATGAGAACAAAAGTTAAAACCAGACATAGAAAGAGGTTATAAGATGAAACAATACCTGGTTGAACGGACCACCTAGACTTCCGAGAGATCACAACCAGCAAGATAATAGTGTTGGGAAGAGGACTTCCCACGAGGAACACCTTTCTCGTCAACACCCCCTGCAAAAAGGGCCCCATACCACCAAAGGGAACGTCGTCCGCCTTCATCTTGCTCCAATTTGAGAGAATCTATGTTTAAGGAGGAAATTTGGACGAGGACGAGATAGTCTTCTAGATGAGCTCGATGCCCCATTCCTTGAACTTCCTAGTACTCATAAACCTTGCGGAAAAACTAAAGAACGAATGAGTCAAGACTTTAGTCACGAGATTGAATTCCTTTGGCCATTGGCGTAATCCTGCATGCAAGTACCTCTCCCCGAGCGAACTGCAAACTCGGCGAAGATACGAATTACGTTACTGTAGTCGAAAGACCCCGCATTGAAGCTTGTTCAAGATCTCGAGTAATAGGGTTAGAAGGGTTGTAAAGGGAAAAGACAACCCAGCCCTCAACCGACCCACAAAGGGATAATCATCTTGTCAGCCGACCAAACATCGCATTGAATCCACCGGTAGTTAAGCTCCATGTCTTGAGTAGCAACGACGGAGGACTCATCTGAAGAATCAACCGTAGGGGATAAAGATAAGCCAATCTTCTGAAAATCAGAATGGAATTCCTTGAATGTGTTAAGTAAGGAAGGCATTGAAGCATTCTTGGGAGCCATGGCAGCGGAGGAAAGATGAGAAAGTTGAGAAAGAAAAGGGTATTGATGAAAACAGATGTGAGCAGTAGAAAGTAATAACTTGAGTTCACGTAGAAAGAAGGGAGAAGAAACCCAAACTAGGGCTGAAAAGAGGTATTTAAGGCAAGTAGAGGATTACCGGTAAAGCAAGTGGGTCGACACGTTCGAGGAAACGTGACTGGTAATATCAAGTTACCGAAAGAACGTGGTCGCATGGAAACCGGAATATGGAGAACGTGTTAGCCAAGGAATTTCAACCGGTTCTTATTCCATTCCCGTGAAACTCGAACGAAATAAGAAAAGGCAAAATATAGGTGCACAAATAGATTCATGACGTGGTCACACAGAAGGAAAATGAATAGATTAATGAATTTCCGTCGAAGATCCTGGCCAATGACTTGTCAAATCAAATGCTGACTATCTCGCTCGTGTCACCAAGCACGAAGAGGGGAGGCATCCCGTAACGAAGTGACTTACAAGAGGAATCTAAAACTACGAAAGCATCAATTGAGCTCCAACAAGATATCACTCACGAAATAAGGATCAGATTTAAGTAAGGTTACTTGGCTATAAAGATAACCTCGCTGGCAAGTAAATTATCTAGCAAGAAAAGAGATACTGGTCATTCCATTTAAATGAAAGTCATTACTGAAAGAAGGGGAAAACTTTATGAAAAATGGTCTCGGGGAGATAAAGCACTTCCACGAGAACGTTGCGAAGTAAAAATGAGTCAGACATCATTAGGGTTGATCGGCCTATAAATAGAGGTCCTTGGGCAAGGCATGAGGGATCGGATTTCTGGGGGTAAAAAGGAGAGTGCTTAGCTTATAGTGTTATTAGGGTTTCTAAAAATAAGAACTTGTATTTTCACTCTTGAGTGATGAATAAATATAGATCTTCTAATTTCCAAAACACTTATCATGTCTTAGATCGGTTTTCAAATTTACTTGGGGCGTACCATCGATTTTCAAGAGTTACGCTAAGATCATAAAAGATAAAATATTACGCTTTTTATGCAAGATCTTGTTACTATAATCACACCGATTCTCCTATTTGGATCTCAACTGCAAAGGAACACATGGGAAGTAGTATTATTTTTGAGGGATCACAAGATGACAAAAAATGGGTCAATAACAAGAATCTCCAAACCCTTAACCCAATATCTAATTAATGTTAATGATTAGGTTAACTAAATTAAGCAAGATTATTGATCGATTAATCACTTATACAAGCAAATCTTAGCCAAATTGTGCTATAAGATTATACCTATTTGCCCCTTCGTCTTGGTTTATTTATGAAAATTTCCAATTACACCTATCCCTTCCTCTTCTGCTTATTTACGAAATGGCTAAAGGAAAAAAGAAATTAAAATCAAAGAGGCACTTTCGGTTTTTAATAGTAATCATTTCCATTATTTTTATCAAATTGCACATTTTCGCAGGCTTCATTTACAAAAAAAATGACCATAAAAGGACTCCTCCTTCTGTGCCCTCCGGTCAGCCGGCCCAATTAGGTTGTATAATGTATGGTTTAACTATGTGTATTATCCGATTAATTCAATAGTGGTCGCTACGTACATCTACGAAGAATGAGGTATCGTCGCATAAGAAATCGTATAATTTGTACTCCCTTCGTCCCTAATATATAGGAGGAATCAATTCTCTTAATAAGAAAAATATGGATCATATATAGATATCCATCACTTTTCTTATTTTACCCTTTATCTCATTCCCCAAACAAAAATATTATCCTACTTGTTATAATACACGCCTACCAAATAAGAGTATATATGGAAAAAAGATCCTTAAGTTACTTAACCCGCCTACCAAATGGACTAGAAAATTTTGAAACTCCACCTTTATAATTATAATAGGGACAGAGGGAGTAATAGACAACGGCAGAAGTCGACCCCCGGCAATTGCCTACCGTTGCCTTCCCCATTTCTCTAGGAGTGCATATCGAAGCTCAAATCAAAATAAGTTTTCAGCTTTTTATAAAGACTAAAAAAAGGCCCAAGTCCAATGTTATCTTACACAAAAATTAAAAAAAATTAAAAAAAAAAAGGCAGAAAGGTAAAAAACTCAACTCGAGTGAGGATCAGAACCACTGACAAGATTTTGCGCCTATTTTCCATAAAACCCAAACAGCACGAATTTAAGTCTAATATTTGATGGTATATTCTGCTTATAAGATTCTACATTCACAAAATGAGCACAATTCGAGATGTATAAACCACCATCTACCTCTTTGATTATCAACAAGCTCGAAATTAACTAAGTTGAAATTAAGATCAAAAGAGATGGTCAGGTTTTCTATCTCGAACTGCATTCATTTTTTTGTAGGAATGTAGAGTCTTATAAGACGAATATACCATCAAAATATTAGACTTAAATTCATTACCGTCAGGGGTAATGAGAAAATGGCACAAATCTTGTCCGACTTTGTCCATCTAAGAGTGTCCATGGATCCTCCTCAAACTTAAAATGTACACACTTCTATTTCTTTAGGTTCTCCCTTTCCCACCCCCCTCTGCCACATGACCAAAATACTAGGAAGAATTTGCAAAGAGGTGTAAAGCTGAACAATCCAATCGCCATATTCTTTGGTGCTATCTTCTGTTGATCGGTAGAGAACACAACATAAGTTAAATCAAAAGATACTTATTCTCACAATTTGATTTTAAAAATTTGTATCTACGTTTAAGAATTTCTAGCGAATAAATTGATCGAAATCACCGAATTGATTTCTTTTTTCATTCTAAGTTCATAATACTGGGTATATTAGAAACCCAAGGTTATTTTAGGAGAAGAATATTGCATTTAAGGTTACTTTTGGGCCTTTTTTGTGAGTACTGAATCATTTCAACACAATAAATACTTATGCAAACTGTACAAAAATACATTATCGGAGAATTAACTAGCTAACTTATCTCGTCGTATATGTATATTTTGTTGTTACAAACGCTATTGGGTGTTGTAATACAATTTTCATGAGCAATGATTTTTCTTTTGTTGAATCTTTTTATTTTGATGTTCTTTTTGCTTGCCTACCCTCTCCCGAGATCCCGGCTCGCCACCGGACTCCGCCAAGATAAGGTAAGTTAACTCTTATGCTCATCGATCTAATTTCAAAATTTAAGTTAGAATACTTTTACCTAAACCCAACAATCAAGATTTGGGTCAAATAAATGCTTGAAGTGAAGGTTGAATTAATTTTTCGCACTCAATTATTTAAAGCAAGTAGCATATTTTTTTACTCAAAAAGGGCTAAATGTATTAAAGAGAAAAAGATAGCTACCACAAAGAAGTGGAAACTATGAAGTTATTGTTACAAAAGAGGCTACATAGTAACCCAGAACACCAAAAAGAAAGTAACCTAGCCTTAAGCTATGATTTATAGGGCATGAACACAAATTGCTGCAAACAAAACTTAAGTAATACCTTAACACCCATTCCAGTTGAATAACAAATTGTTTATAGAGATGTTCTCAAAAAAAATTTGTACCTAAAGACCAATTGTAAAGCAGTCACTTTACTCATTCAAAAGCTGATCAAATCAAGTATTTTCCTTTGAAATAACTGGCCATTCCTTTCATTCCAGATATATTACCCACCAAATGGCAAAAGGTATCATAAAAGCAGATGATATTGTTGTGCCCTCGATTTAATTAGCGCATAAAAATATGAGCGATCGTATGGAGAGATCCGTTCAAGAATTAAGGATCCACTGCTTTCAACAAGAAATTGGAAGCAATTTATTGGGAGAAATTTATTTTAACCAAGTAAGACTATAAGAGATAGCCAGTTCAAACTGATGCGTGTTTGTAAAGTTGAAACTTAAATTTGACACTCCAAAAGTAAGCCTTAGGTATCAGAGTATTGGACAGAGGATAACTTGTTGGCAATGGCTAAAACTTCGACAAACATGTTCAAGTAGACAAATAACACTTTCAATGGATTTTGGTTTTTTTGCAAGTGGTTTAATTGAAGTTGATTTTCTAAGGAAGATTCCAGATATAAAACCACACCAAGACCAGACCAAAAATCCTTTTATTAAAAACTCATTTTCTCCAACAACTATATATTTCAACAAAGGTTAATTATGCAGCTTAGAGAAAACTAAATCTGGACAGGATAATGGCAGCGGTTTTAGTTTTGAACAAAAATATAGTTAACCACCATCACATGGCTTTGCAGGCTTGTTTTTGTACTTGTGGTACCACTGAAAAGGAGAGGGTATCCAATCACCACCAACTTTTCCAATTTGAAACTATAAGACGATTCCTCATATGATTTTTATTTAAGCTACAAATCAACAAGAAAAAATCCTTGACAATCTTTATTCAAGATTCTTACAATAAGTATTTTAACGTACAACTAGCTTTGCTTGTACGAATCCAAGTGTAGTTCAGAGTCGCCTCGCCTCCCCTCGCTTTAATTCATTATAAATCCTTTGGAAATTTTATTACTTAGAAGAAAAATTATTTTAGTTATCCTCTTGAAATTTTGTTTTGGTTAATTAGCCTCCCCCGAAAATGTTTTGGCTCCGTCCCCTGAATCATATAATTCGAAAATAAATAAAACAAGACAATAGAAAATTTTGTTAAAGACGAAACTATAACGTGCAGTAAACTCATGAGACACCATTTAGTTTTGAACACACAAATTAAGCAGCTACGATACTAGCCCGACTACACGAGGTTGATACTAGATATGCCCTAAAAGTTACCTTGCTTCAGTTGTAAAGGCTTAGGAGAAAAAGATAATACGGAGAACTATGATTTTGTTTAAAGGGGTGCACATATCCTATCCATATCCACATTTCTACCCCACCCACCCCTGCTTACCCGCATCCCATCCTACCCGCCGTTTGATGGGGTAGGTGACGGTTAAAGAATTCTTTACCCGCCATAAAATGGATAGGGTGACGGTGGGTAAAGTCAAATTAAGCGAACCCTACCCGCCTACCCGCATACTATCTTGAAAAGACCATGTAAGCCCTCCATTGTTTTTCACTCCCGCCCATTTTTGTTGTTGTTTTTAAAGATATCTGTGGGTAAAACTAAACTTATTTTTTTTTCTTCCTTATCTCTTCTTTCTTCTTTCCGTGACCAAAATCGAACACGTAAAATGGTTGATTTTTAACGAAACCCCTTTCTCCCCGCTCCATCTCCGTCTAAATGAGGAATTACAACAAAACTCGATCTATTTACTAATTTTTGTAATACTACTAGCAACTTACTTAAATCCAAATGAGAAGCACAAAAGATATGAGTAATCAAATTGAGTAATAGTATGATTTAGGGTTTTAGTTGAGAAATTAACATGCATGTTAACTGATCGATGATATTACTCATAGGAATTTAGTTTGTTCCATATGGAGGACGAAGCCTTAATGGATTCTCGTTATGGATGGGAGCAAAAGGCTTAATGGGATTTTTAAAAACTCGTCATGTGTTAACCGATTGATAAATTATCTCCTCATGGTTGTATAGATTTTCATTGATTCATGATTTCTAGCTAAAACCAATATCTTTAAAATGTAAAAGTTTCAATACTTACAAACAATTACAAAGTGAGATTTTGATTATTTTGTGAATTCATTGTCTGGGTTTTGTTTAAATTAGTTGATTTGATCTCAAAAGTTGTTTTGATTGAGAGAATTCATTGTTTTTGAGATGTGGGTCCTGCTCGGGGTTTGATTTTTGAGGTTATTCTTAATTGAATGTATTAGATTGATGGTGTTGCTTACAACCATTTCACATAGATTGGGATCATTAGCTATGTTCGTTTTTGCCATTTCACTTGCTTGATGTTGATTGAAGGACATTTTTGAAGTATTCATGTTGATAGTGTTGTAATATGGAGGCTAATGATTTTCAAATGTTAAATAGGTAACGTATCAGTTCTTCCACTTGAAGAAGGGAACACCATTTGCTGAAGATCAAGGTATCTATAATGGATTGACTTGGTGGGAGAAGATTGATAATGGCAAGTAGCTTATGCGTAATAGAAAGTTTTCCACTTGTGTGCTGTCGTCTTGTGAGTACACCTAACCTCTTTTTATTAGTTATATATGCTTTGGAACCAATTTTGATCAGTGCCGATTAGGTTTATCATTTTGAATTTCCTCGTTGCATTGCATTGATTCATCGTATCATCAAGCCCTTGCGGAGAGCTAACCTTTGGAATAATTTTCCATATCGAGCTTTGCAACTTTGTTAGTGCATCACAAACACATAGGGAAACAAAGGTAATTCATCACCGAGCCGTTTATACTTGACATCCGACTAGGGATCCTCTCTATCTATTTTGCTTGGGACTAAGACTGAATGGTTAATCTTTGATGATGCATTCGAAAGTTACTTTTTGTCTGGTCATAGTGTATTTTCTCTTTTGTTGGTTTGGTTCTCGCTTTTTACTCCTTCCCCGATTTTGGAAAGAATAGAACTTTTGTGTTCTTGAGGATGCTTTTGTTTTGATCATTTTTACCTAGTTGATCGACAAACAAATCCGGTACATGTGGACGGATTGGCTTTTATTTTTCTGTGTTGGGAAATTTTGTATATACAGTTGTTGATGGTGGTTTTTAGACAAAGGGTAAAATCGTAAAACCACGAATAACCTAATGTCACCGGTGACACATTTATTAGAACATTCAATGCATGTAGTCAGTAATTAATAAGGGGTATTTTTTCAAACTAGGGTTACAACGAACAAAACCTAATTCCCCTCCGTGCCAATGGCAAATCATGCCAGCCACACCTAGCCCAAGCCAGCTGCGCCATGCCAAACGCACTCTGCCTTGGCACTAGCTATGCAAGTCACACCAAACGCACCAAAGCATGCTAACCATGCTAGCCGCACCTCCTGCCAATGGCAAATCATGCCGGCCACACACTTAACCTAAGCTAGCCGCCCATGCCAAACGCACTGCTTGGCCCTAGCTACGCTAGTCACGCCACGCCAAGCCTTACACCCTTACCTTGTCCCCTAGCCACACCTCTGTGCCAATGGCAAATCATGCCAGCCACACCAAACGCGCCAAAGCATGCCAACCATGCTAGCCGCACCTCCGTGCCAATGGCAAATCATGCCAGCCACACTTAGCCTAAGCTAGCCGCGCCATGCCAAACGCACTCTGCCTTGGCCCTAGCTACGCTAGTCACACCACGCCAAGCCAAACACCCTTACCTTGGACCTAGCCGCACCTCTGTGCCAATGTCAAATCATGCCAGCCACACTTAACACGCCAAAGCATGCTAACCATGCTAGTCGCACCTCCGTGCCAATGGCAAACCATGCCAGCCACACCTAGCCCAAGCTAGCCGTGCCATGCCAAACGACTCTACCTTGGCCCTAGCTATGCTAGTCACACCAACGCGCCAAAGCATGCCAACCATGCTAGCCACACCTCCGTGCCAATGGCAAATCATGCCAGCCACACTTAGCCGAGCTAGCCGCGCCATGCCAAATGTACTCGCCTTTGGCCCTAGCTACCATAGCCACGCCATGCCAAAAATGGCGCCGCGCCAGGCTTGCAAACCGTGCAACCTAGGCGTACTTGGCCACGCATGCCATTGGCACATGCCAACACGCCGTCGGTAGCTTTTCCTACCCAGGCCGTGACCAAAATTGGCCACGCATGCCATCGCACATGCTAACACGCCACGGTAGCTTTTCCAGGTCGTGACCAAAATTGGCCACGATTCTCCATTGGCACGTGCCAACACGCATCGCGGTAGCTTTTCCTACTGTGTCGTCGGACTCAAATTGGCCACGCATGCCATTGGCATGCCAACACGCATCACCGGTAGCTTTTCTTACTAGGCCATGGCCCTAATGGCCGAGCATGCCATTGGCACATGCTAACACGCATCGCCGGTAGCTTTTCTTACTGTGTCGTGACTCAAATTGGCCACGCATGCCATTGGCACATGCCAACACGCCGCCGTAGCTTTTCTTACCAGGCCATGGACCTAATGGCCGAGCATGCCATTGGCACATGCCAACACGCATCGCCGTAGCTTTTCTCCTACCAAAGCCGTGACTCCAATTGGCCACGCATGCCATTGGCACATGACAACACGATCACCAGTAGCTTTTCTTACCGTGCCATGGCCCTAATGGCCGTGGCATGCCATTGGCACATGCCAACACGCATTGCTAGTAGCTTTTCCTACCATGGCCGGCCCTAATGGCCGAGCATACCATTGGCACACGCCAACACTCTTGCCGGTAGCTTTCGTTACCTCCAGTGGACCTAATGGCCATGCGTGCCATTGACACATGCCAAAATCCACGCTAGTAGCCTAACTTGCAAACCCAGTATAACCTACCACCAAGGCATTCCGCACATGCCATTGGCACATGCCACACACGCCACTAGCCAGCCTCCGCATTTCCACTCGCACTCAAGGTGCAACCCGCAACAAAGGCATTCGCACATGTCATTGGAACATGCCACACGCGCCACTAGCAGCGCCACTTGCACTCAAGGTGCAACCAACACTCGAGACATCAACACAAACCGGGGATGCTTTCTAGGGTTTTGGTTTGGCGGTCACAAAGATGTATAGCTGTACACTACGCTCACATTAAGAAAGCGTGAATAGGAATAAAGCGGTCAAATAAATGAGGAAATAATGGATCTCTTGCAAGCTTCCTAAGCTTTCACTTTCTCGATACAAGTCGAGACACTACTCTCCTGCACTATTTTGGTCTCAACACCTTTCTTTGCTTCCCTCCCAAATCAACCCTTCTCTTGCACTTTGTGACCGAAGCAAGTATGGAACGGCCATTTCTTGGTTTAGGTGGGACTTATGGCGTATTGATCTCTCGAATCTAGAAATTGTTCACGTGCAACAGATTTGTTTAGGGTTTAAATCAGTTTCTCACTCACCTATCGAATTTACCAAATCGGCGGAAACGATTTTTACCCATAAACAATTGGCGACCGCGGCGGGAGGTTCTGTCTTTCGGTTACAATGTCAATTTTCAACCAGCGATCTCATTCTTCGACCCGAGACGTCAAGATGGTAGAGGAAGGCGATCCACTCCGACCTTGCCATTACTCGACGGCTCGATTATCACCATGACATGACAAGGGACGATCACTTCTCACAAAGAAGCAAAAACGATCCGCCCAGGGATTAACTAAGCACGGTTATCCGACAACTCAGTAACGATTCGGAAGACTGGGGACTTCCTATGACCATGTTTCTCAAAAAGAAAAAAAAAACTTGGTCTTGCACCCGGAAAGTTTATTCTCATCAGAAAACCTGAGAAACCGAGTAAGTCTTATCTACACAAAAATACGTGGTTTTCTTTTTCAAGATAAAACCGATAGCCATGTTATGTTTCATCCCATGTCATCTACCAACATACGGTTCCATGGTTTTCCTGGGATATTTGCGTCACTTTCAATCATAACTAAAACAATCAACTCCTAAACAATTCATTCCAAAAAGAATAACCCAAACTGTCAAGGTAACATTTATCTATCAACCCAAGAAATCCAGGAAGACAAAAACCATAAACCAGCGCTTTGTTTGCCTTTCAAAAAAAAGTCACCTACCCGTACGTGCCTACTTTGCACAATAATAATTACCTGTCACTATTATCGACAAGTTACTATGTGACATTCGAAGAATTATTTATGATGAAGTATTTCCACAAGTTTATGAAAGGCATACCTATGGCTATGGTTTGCACCAAAGACAAGAAAACAATAAAACAAATTGAAAAAGAAATCTTTTTGTACGTAGCTGGAATATGCTCGCCCACACTACTGCGGCTACCGCTAACACCACGACGAGCCAACCCATTTCATGAGCATAACACTTTTGGGAATTTGAATAAGGAAAGGATTTCATGTTTGAGCTACGTATGGGAAGAGGCAACTGGGCCCATAAGAACAAGTCCGAGCCACGCCAAGCCAGCACCGTGGCAAGCCAACGGTCCACACCATAGCGAAATCCAAGCCATCGTCCATGCCTAACCAGCTTCCACACCAAGCCAGCGCCCATTCTAAGACGATCCAAATAATACCGACGCGCATGCCGGGCGCTTGCCGAGACGCGCTACGGACATTCTTACCGCACACGCTTGCCGACGCACATGCCGTGCACACATGCGCACGCGCATGCTAGCCGCAGCACCACACTCTTGTGCTAACAGCTTTGCATCCTTCCAAACGCTAACATCTTGCGCCCTTCCAAAGACCATCCTCGCCCTTCAAACAACGCCATGGCTTCAAAGACTTCGGATCAAAACCGTGTCATCTCTGCACGATACACTTACGATCATCAGAACCAGAGCCGCTTCCGCCACCCCAACGATTCTTCAAGCATGGAAGCTCCAACCGTCAACGGAGACGCTACTCCACCATCAGGGAAAGATAGTGGAAGATCCGGAAGAAGCCGACCTCCTTTTAGCACTGTTGATTTGATGAAAAGACAAAAGATACTTCAGCAGGACGTGCATTTATAGATGAAGAGGCTCGCGTTGCTCTTGAACGCCCAGTGAGAAGGGGATAAGCAATCCAATTTCGTCACACATAAAGATCAGGAAAGACTTCTCCAAAATCGAAAGCAAAGGAAATCAACAACTCTCCTGAGTTCACGGAGACCCTTCTCCCATCAGGACCCGCACGATGGGAACTTCGCCCACAAAGTCGTACAGTCTATGATGAAACAGTTATGTGAGATTCTATGTTTCTCCAAGGCGTAGCGTCAATACATATTTGCACCCCTCAACCGCACTGTATCAGGAAAGCAGGCATTTCCAGCCAGGGAATCCGTTCCCAAACCCCAACCTCTCCTAGAAAGCACGATCGATAGATGGAATCGGGGACTCCTAACCTCTGTTCTCTTGAGGGATGTCGAGTTTGAAAGAACGTGACGCGGCCTCCGAATTCAAAATGGTAACCGTCAAGGCTCTAAGAGTTGCAAGATGTCGTTTCAACATTCTCTCCAGAAGTAGCTCCGCATCAACGTTCTCTCCAGTATAGCTACGCATCAACGTTCTTCCCGAAGTAGCTACGCATCAACGTTCTCCAGACAGCGGCCGCTTCAACGTTCGCTTCAACGCCACTCCTTCCCGCAAAGGGTCGTGCCGCCACACTCCTTATATCAAGGAACATAGTCACAGCCAGCCAATCTTCGTAGTCATGGACACCTTTTAATCCATCTCGCCAAAATCGTGATCATGGACAAATTTGTCAGCTTTACGCATCCAGCCAACTTTTACTTCCACGGAATCCCAAAGAATATCATCCAACCTACTTTGTTACCACGACAATGTAGTCTCTCCTGATTACATCTCCTACCAAGAACTGTTGTCCCTCATTCGTTGATACCAGCCAGAGCTTCACCGCAACAACAATTACTACAAAGATGGAAACACATAAACCATACTTGAGGACGGAAGATATACACGGGATCCCTTCACTGTCAAAGCTCCGAAGATACAGTCCACCAAAAGCCGTACCCACAACAAGGTCCTCTACTCTTCAAGGGTGCAAATACAAGAATATCATCACCTCTTTGTCTAGAAGACGCCTTCAACACTTTACGAGGCCGTGAGGATCCCGAGCCTGCATTATCCATAATATGTCATCATGTAATTTCGAGCATCCCAAAGTGTCACATCCGGAAGAGTACGATAGGCTTATATCAAATCCCCTGGAGGGGGATTCAAGGCGATGTAATGAAAGTAGTTTTATGCATGGGTACTACTAAATAAGTGAGATGCTTTCACTCCTCAACCAGAGTTATTACCGATTTCAACATCATCACTATTGGGGTTTTACGAGCCGTGGGAATTTCTCAACATGAAGCCGTACATGTGCACCGAAAACTCCAAAAGCACGCCAGAAGGTTACATTCACATATTCATCCCTGCCATCATATCAAACTGAAGTATGACCGAGGACTTCTCACCACATCCCATTCCATACGATAGTCCAAGATTCGAGAAGATGGTTTGAAGGATTAACTTGGAACAAAGTCCCTAAGACTTGAAAGTAGCGCATCGGCAATGAAACATCTCCTATTTCATCCCTAGGTGCCCCGAAGTTTTCGACCATGCAAACATTCACAAAAACTTGAACATGTCCATGCCGAAGTCTCTGTGGAATAACATCGTAGTAAACCTCTTTTCCTTCGTTTACAACGACTTGGATACTCTTTGCCTGAGATGGAAGCCCAATCTCGATTACTCCGGAAGGCGTGTCCCAATTGCCGGGCACCCCCATGTCGGACAAAGTCCTCAACATCGGTCACACCGGGACTAGCGGGAGCCATACATCGGCTTCCTTCGCGACGGCATTCTCCCTAATGACAAAGAGGATGCGTCCAAGCTAAAACAAAAAGTCCAAAAGATTCGTGTTCCATGATGGGGTTTTATATCGCAAGAGTTTCTAAGAAGTCTATCAATGTGTTTGGGCGATAGAGAAGTCCCGGTTATGTTAAGAAAATGCACGAAGACGAAAACCAAGGGAAACAAAACGTCCCAGTGCAGATAATGAAGTACTACTGGCCGACCATGGAAGACGAACTTTCGTTCAGAAATGCCGAGAATGCCAAATTCACGGAAACCTCATCCACGCGCCTCCAACACCCCTGCACTCGATAAGTAGCCCGTGGCCCCTTTTATAGCTGGGGACTCGACATTATTGAGAAGATCAACCCGCCATCCTCAAAATAGCATGAATACATAATAACCGCAACCGAGTACTTTACCAAGTGGGTTGAAGCATCATGTCCCGCCAAAGGAACCACCGGAGCCACGATCGCGGCGTTCTTCAAGGAACACATCATCTGCCGTTTTGGCGTACCTAAACACGTCATCACCGACAACGGCACGCCTTTTGCTAACAAGCAAGTACAAGAACTACTCGAGAGGTACGACATTAAACAAGTCTTCTCTACCATCAACTATCCCCGTGGAAATGAGCAAGACGAAAGTACCAACAAGACTCGATCCGAATCCTCAGCCCGAACAAGACACGACAATCCCAGGACTGGCACGAGCAATTGCCAATGGCTCACCAAGCGTCTGAGCATCTCCTAGAAGCTCCACCGGATGTCTCCCTACTCCCTCATCTACGGTGACAGACGCGATCCTCCCGGCGGGAAATCCGGATCCCGTCTTCGAGACCGCCGCAGCAAGTGGACCTCAGTGGAATGAAACCGAAACACTCAATGCCAGAATCGCGGAACTAGATGCTATAGACTCCGAGAAGATCCCGGGCGGAAGAACATGCACAAGCATACAAACGATTTCCATGGCGTACAACACCATGTAAAATCCAGTTTTTAAGGAAGGAGATCTCGGTGCTAAAACTGCCAATCACACCAAAGAAGAATACCGGCTACGTAGACTTTCACAATATCGAGACGATCTGCGCAATCGCTTGATATTAAAACTCCAAGGATTCACAGGTGGACACCATGTTCTCCCACCTTTGAATGGCTGACTCTGCAGCAGCACGGATGGACATATTCTCCATCTCATCAATCATTGGCAAAAGACAGTTCACTACGGAAACTAAGGCGGACGAATAGCACTTCACCACGCTCCTGGTAGCGATATGGCCGTATGTCTTCCATATCCTCGTATAAAGGACCACGAATTGTTTCCGTACCAGGAAACCTCCAATATTCCGGTAATTAGAGAAGAGAAACCTCATACGAGTCCCAAACGACAAACCTGCATAGGGGTATTCATGACAAGAGAGCCCTAAATCAGCGTTCTCCAAGTCTGTAGCAGTCAACAAGTTTGGATTTGAAGGGAGGGGAACGACTAGGTCATCCTCGTCGATACTTGAACGCATGCTCCAACGGGATATCTCTGCACAAAAGGGAAATTTTCCATTCATCAAATAAGTGGTAAAGCGTACGTCAGTCCACCAAAGAAGAAGAAAACATACCGGTATGATTTTCTTAACCCGAATAACCCTTGTTGGGATGCTCCTGCAGAGTCAGACCTCGCGCCTTCACCTGGAGAATCTGGCTGGTTAGAAGATGATTCGTCTCTGTGCGACATGACAAAGAGAGAAACTCAACAAGAAGAACCCTTTCTCAAACGAGGGAGATGATGCAATTGCGCTGGGTGTGAATACGGAACCTTTAAAAAAAAAAAGGAAGCAATGAAGGACATAACGCTTCCAGATTTTAGCACGCTCAGCTTCCCCATCTTGCGCCGGTCCCGCCAGCTAGTACGATCAGCTTCCCCACATTGGCCGGTCCCACCAGCTAGCACGCTCAGTTTCCCAACTCACGTCAACTTCCTAATGACCGCCCAAGTCACGCCAGCTAGCACGCTCAACTTCCCCACCTTGCGCCGCTCCCGCCAGCTAGCACGATCAACTTCCCCACCTTGCGCCGGTCCTGCCAGCTAGCACGATCAGCTTTACCACCTTGCGCCGGTCCCGCCAGCTAGCACGCTCAGTTTCCCAACTCGCGTCAACTTCTCAATGCCGCCCAGCTTCCTATCTCTCAATGATGTTGACTTCCCAATTGTGCCAGCCTCCCTATTTGTGCAAAACTGCCAGAGGCAAGGATTCCAAATCCTATCTATAAAAAGGTCAGACAATCCTCCTCAATTCTCTTTACGATTCTTCACGATATCCTGTCACCATCTTATGCTTACCTCGCAACAAAGCCCCCTGCCCGAGCTAAGCGGGGACTTAATGTTGATGGTGGTTTTTAGACAAAGGGTAAACTCGTAAAACCCTGAATAACCTAATGTCACCGGTGACACATTTATTAGAACATTCAATGCATGTAGTCAGTAATTAATAGGGGTATTTTTCAAATTAGGGTTACAACGAACAAAACCCTAATTCCTCCGTGCCAATGGAAAATCATGCCAGCCACACCTAGCCCAAGCTAGCCGCGCCATGCCAAACGCACTCTGCCTTGGCCCTAGCTATGCTAGTCACACCAAACACGCCAAAGCATGCAAACCATGCTAGCCGCACCTCCGTGCCAATGGCAAATCATGCCAGCCACACTTAGCCCAAGCTAGCCGCGCCATGCCAAATGCACTCTGCCTTGGCCCTAGCTACACTAGTCACACCACGCCAAGCCTTACACCCTTACCTTTCCCTAGACACACCTCTGTGCCAATGGCAAATCATGCCAGCCACACCAAACGCGCCAAAGCACGCCAACCATGCTAGCCGCACCTCCGTGCCAATGGCAAATCATGCCAGCCACACTTAGCCTAAGCTAGCCGCGCCATGCCAAACGCACTCTGCCTTGGCCCTAGCTACGCTAGTCACACCACGCCAAGCCAAACACCTTTATCTTGGCCCTAGCCGCACCTCTGTGCCAATGGCAAATCATGCCAGCCACACCAAACGCGCCAAAGCATGCCAACCATGCTAGTCGCACATCCGTGCCAATGGCAAACCATGCCATCCACACCTAGCCCAAGCTAGCCGTGCCATGCCAAACGCACTCTGCCTTGGCCCTAGCTATATATGCTAGTCACACCAAACGCGCCAAAGCATGCCAACCATGCTAGCCGCACCTCCGTGCCAATAGCAAATCATGCCAGCCACACTTAGCCCGAGCTAGCCGCGCCATGCCAAACGCACTCTGCCTTGGCCCTAGCTACCCTAGCCACGCCATGCCAAAATGGCGCCCGCGCCTAGGCTTGCAAACCGTGCAACCTAGGCCAAATTGGCCACACATGCCAACACGCTCGCTGGTAGCTTTTCCTACCAGGCCGTGACCAAATTGGCCATGCATGCCATTGGCACATGCCAACACGCTCGCCGGTAGCTTTTCCTACCAGTGCCGTGACCAAAATTGGCCACGCATGTCATTGGCACATGCCAACACGCATCGTTGGTAGCTTTTCCAACCAGGCCGTGACCCAAATTAGCCACGCATGCCAACACGCATCTCTGGTAGCTTTTCTTACCAGGGACATGGCCCTAATGGACGAGCATGCCATTGGCACTTGCTAACACGCATCGCTGGTAGCTTTTCTTACCAGGCCGTGACCCAAATTGGCCACGCATGCCATTGACACATGCCAACACGCCTCGCTGGTATCTTTTCTTACCGGCCATGGCCCTAATGGCCGAGCATGCCATTGGCACATGCCAACACGCATCGCTCGGTAGCTTTTCCTACTGCATCGTGACCCAAATTGGCTATGCATGCCATTGGCACATGCCAACACGCATCGCTGGTAGCTTTTCTTACCATGCCATGGCCCTAATGGCCGAGCATTCCATTGGCACATGCCAACACGCATCGCTAGTAGCTTTTCCTACCAGGTCGTGGCCCTAATGGCCGAGCATACCATTGGCACACGCCAACGCTCTTGCTGGTAGCTTTCGTTACCTAGCCGTGGACCTAATGGCCGTGCGTGCCATTGACACATGCCAAAATCCACGCAGGTAGCCTAACTTGCAAACCGTACAACCTACCACCAAGGCATTCCGCACATGCCACACACGCCACTAACAGCTTTGGCATTTCCACTTGCACTCAAGGTGCAACCCGCAACAAAGGCATTCCGGACATGTCATTGGCACATGCCACACGCGCCACTAGCAGCGCCACTTGCACTCAAGGTGCAACCAACACTCGAGACATCAACATAAACTGGGGGATGCTTTCTAGGGTTTTGGTTTGGCGGTCACAGCATGCAGCGTACACTACGCTCACATTAAGAAAGCGTGAATAGGAATAAAGCGGTTAAATAAATGAGGAAATAATGGTGAAAACGTTTTCACCCATAAACACCATGCGGTTACCACCTCCTCCCATTATTTCACCCTTTACTCTCTTCCTTCATGAGACCAGAGTACGTTTCAATCTCGACTTGTATAAATAGGTCTTACCTATTTCTACCAGACATCAAGTCTCGGTCAGGAGAAAAATACAACACTCTCAGAAAAGGCAACTTTGCAAGCTCTCCAAAAAATCTTTCATCTCTTGCAAGCTTCCTAAGCTTTCACTTTCTGATACAAGTCGAGACACTACTCTCCCAGAATTATTCTGGTCTCAACACCTTTCTTTGCTTCCCTCCCCAAATCAACCCTTCTCCTCCACTTTGTGACCGAAGCAAGTCTGGAACGGCCATTTTCTTGGTTTAGGCCGGACTTGTACAGATTGATCTCTCGAATCTAGAAAGTGCTCACGTGCAGCACATTTGTTTAGGGTTTAAACCAGTTTCTCATTCACCTACCGAATTTACCAAAATCGGCGGAAACGATTTGTACCCATAAACAACAGTATATCATGTAGCAAAAAAAATAAATAAAGTATATCAAGGTAGTAACAGGAAAAGAAAAGAAAAAAAAAAAAAAGGTCTACCTGCCACCCTACCGTACCCGACCCGTTATTTGATAGGTCGGGTAGGATTTTACCCGTTTAATGGCGGGTAGGGTGGCGAAATAGGCCATGTCCTACCCACCCTACCCGATGTGCAGCCTAATTTTGTTTTGTCATATATGAATAAAATCGTACAGTTGGTGGTTATGGCATTGGAAGTCTAACAAGATTTCATTTGTATTTTTTCTTATTTTACAGAGAAAATCAAATAATGCAAATTAACTACTTTGTTTATCAAAGAAAAAAAAGTATCGCACTATCTAAAAGGAGTAATATGGCCATTTCATTAGCAATTCAAAATACAGTTACAAGAAACTCAAATTTCTCGCGCCAAACAACCCTATTTTGTAAAAATGACCTTAAACTCAACCGTTGTGTCTGAAACAAATATTAAATTCACATCTCTTCGTAAGAGACAGATTTCAATACCAAAAGACACTTACGAACAGTCACCATTTTGCATATAAATATCCCAGAATCCCACTTTTCACAAGTACTCATCGATCCGATCAGTTTCATCAATTCATATTTCTATCTATCTCTATTCATCTCTCAATTATGGCATCTCATCATGATGACAAAATGACGGTGCAGGAACTGAGGTCCTTCCACAGGATCGATCGAGATCTTTACAGATATTTAGCGATTACCTTACGGAAAGATCCCTTGGTTTCGATGGCTGTTATTGCTTTATGGATGTTCATGGAAGAGTTTGTTGGATTATATGGCACACATATTAGCCACCGAGGTGATCGAGGTGGTCAGTTAGCTTATGGTGCATTCAACGGACTTGTGGAGAAGATAATTACAAGACCAGGTCATGCATAGGATTACGCATTCTGGCTAGTAACTCCTTTATTCTAGCTGGATAAGTTAGTTTACCTAGTCAATGTATTTTGCTACTCTAGGTTTACTTTTGATTCAATAATCCTATAAATAGGACTCATCGTGTAACTGTAACACAATCCCAAAGACATCTGGAGATCAATCTAATTCACCCTACGGGGTTCTGTCAGTGGACGTAGGCGTTAGTGCCGAACCACTTTAATTCTCTTGTCTTCTTTAATTATGTTTGATTGATTTTGCTTAATCGATGATCCGTCTCGATACCCATAATTTATTATGGTATCGCAGCCGGGAGATCCGCCTTCAGTTGCTTCCGCTTTCAATTTTTTTTTCTTTCTCTGGCTAGTCTTCAATATTAGTCCAAAGATTTAAATTCATAATCGTCATTTTTATGAATTCTATTCAAGTCTAAAACCTACAGTTGTATAGGCTTTCCTCTGTTCACATTAAAGAAATTGTTTTATGAAATGACCGACTCTTTGTGTTGATCAGTAAAATAATATTGTTTGCTGCTCAAACTTGGTTCATTTTCTCAACTTCATCGATCTCTCTTATCATCATGAATTCCTTCTCATATTTTTATGACTATGGATATCGATCATAGTTTCATGACTTTGTGCAGAAGATGGTAGTTTCATGATTTTTTTTTCCTTTTCCTGCTCTTGTCGCCAAGATTCATGGTAATTCAATCATTTCCGAAGAGTATTCCATTTTTCTTATATCTTGTTATCGCTTTTAACAAGTTTATCTTATTGAGGTTTTGCTTTACCAAGACCTAATATTTTCATGTACTCGATTGGATTCTCCAATCTATATGGTTTCATTCAATAGTTCAAACTATGGGCTAATCTATTCTTTCGCTATGTCATGTCGATCTGATGCACATGATATTCTATCAAAATCTTGCCATTGTTCACGGCAAAACATTTCTCTTAATATCAAATACTCTATACCTTTAAGCTTTTATGGTTATTATGGGTATTTCAATCAAGCACATTGTGGATGATCAAGTATACATCCCCTGTAATTTACTATTTACTTTTCCTTGGTTTTTCTTTGCCAAGAAGAATTCAATCGAAAATATTTCCATTTCGAAATTCTTGACAAAATCCGGCGAATCAATTCATTCATTATGGACGTTTCCATATTTTCCATCTTTTACGAGATATCCATCCTTTATTTCCGAATGTTTAAGGAAAATATTATCTCATCTAAGATTTGGTAACATCATTTTGTTACAATAATATTCTCTTCTTCTTTTATGTTTCGAAAACATAAGTTTCCTTCGTGAAACTCATAGCAAATTTATTTTTTTGGTGTTCTTCGCAAGCTAAGACGTTGAACTATCAGTATCAATTACTTTTCTTCCACCATAGATCCGCGATGGTTCGTATCTATAGCCATTGCAGTGGTTATTTTTCGTCAATGAAAGATTGTTTTCCCATTGACAAACCGAGTCTTTATCTTAACTCATTCAAAGCGGAAGCTATCATGATCTTCTTGTCCGCTATATCAATCACTAAACACAGCAGATGCCATGATCCTTGGTAGTATGCTTTTGTTATTCATGATCTTATTATGCACAGGCATTATACACAACCTTTAAGTTGTTGCATTCTTCCGTCAACAATTTGGCCAATATCACGCGGAAATCTCCCTCAATATCAGGAGTTTCTCTTCTAAGATCATCATTTTCCTGATCAAGTCAAGTTGCTGGCGTAAAAGAAAAACAAGATGTCTTGTCTACAATGGACAATACCAAAATGGTGCTGCTAAAATGAAGACTTGTGAAAAGAAAAGAAGACAAAGGAGCCTAAATCAAGTTGCTTTGGCGTAAAAGAAAAACAGTCAGCTCATAAAGTTCAATCGCCACGTCCAAGTACATGAATGAAGCATCCATGCCATGGTCGAAGTACGTCATACAAAGTTTAGTTTACAAGGTTCCTTTTCAAGATATTGTCCAAGTTGCACACTTCATTTCTCTCCGTGTCCAACTTGAGGGGGTGTTGGATTATATGGCACACATATTAGCCACCGAGGTGATCGAGGTGGTCAGTTAGCTTATGGTGCATTCAACGGACTTGTGGAGAAGATAATTACAAGACCAGGTCATGCATAGGATTACGCATTACTCGCTAGTAACTCCTTTATTCTAGCTGGATAAGTTAGTTTACCTAGTCAATGTATTTTGCTACTCTAGGTTTACTTTTGATTCAATAATCCTATAAATAGGACTCATCGTGTAACTGTAACACAATCCCGGTATTGGTCTGGAGATCAATCTAATTCACCCTACGGGGTTTTCACTCCAGTGGACGTGGCGTTAGTGCCGAACCACTTTAATTCTCTTGTCTTCTTTAATTATGTTTGATTGATTTTGCTTAATCGATGATCCGTCTCGATACCCATAATTTATTAGAGTTGGCCTACCCCATTATCATACTCGAATTACTTAAACATCAAAGTGATATCATAACGAATTCCGCATACGATGAAGCGGTATGGGCAGTGCATTATATCATTACCAGTACTCCTCCTCCACCTTTTTACCGCACTGAGGTAACGGATATGCCAACAACCTTATCACTGATACGAGATTATGGGTCTGCAATGTACGTTTCCATGACATCTTTGTTCGAAGAAGGTGGGTATGCTTCTCTCAAACGAATAATCGGAAATGTTTGCTATAGAATGTTTGCAGATATCTTCAGAGAGGCTTTGTTGAAGAATGGTTACGGTGACGATCTTAACGATGTGGTTAATGATTTTGCTAATGAGATTTTAGAAGACACTAATATTCCTGAGGTGGAAGTCGAAAATTCCGCTCCCATTACTGGTAATGTTGTTGAACCTGAATCAGTTAAGTGCGAGGTTGGTTCGTCATCTGGTACTGCACAGGGTGATCATCAGCGAACTTTGTTCGTTACATTCTCTAGAGGATTTCTCATTTCAGAAGATCAAATTCGTGAATTCTTTGTCAGGTAATATTTGTTTTTCCAACAATGTTATTTGTTTTTGGAATTTGTGTGAGTCAGAATTAATTAACATTATTAGTTGCAGGACGTATGGCGAAAATTGTGTTGAAAGCATCAACATGCAAGATTTTTTTTTTTTTTTACTCAGCAAAAGATATAGATTGAAAAAGCTTACGAAGAGTAAGCAGGGAACAACCCAAAAATACCAGAGGAAGAACAGGCTCAACCTCGCCCTACACCTAAAAACTTAAGGTACAAAAAGTAAAAAGAGGAGCAACCCAGAAAGAGAGGAAGAACAAGCTCAACCTCCCTACACCCGGAAATTTAAGTTACAAATAAGTAGAGATCCCAATTAGCTAGGACTTGAACAAGAGAGACACCTTTCATGGAGTCCAAGTTTTTACCCCAGAAGAAAGACTGAATTTTAATGTCTTCTATAAGAGTTGTGAAGTTAGCCGTCCCGTTGTTGAAAATGATATCATTCCGACAATTCCATATGCACCAACAAATAGCTGCTGGCAGCACATGCCATAGACTTTTTCCCATAATAGATAGATTTTTCACTCGCCAACCTTTGATAATAAGATCAATGCAATTGGGCATTACCCAATCAAGTTTAGTACTTGACATAAAATGCTGCCAAACTGAGGAAGCAAAAGGGCAATGGAAAAGAAGATGGGCAGTAGTCTCCCTATCACGACGGCACAAAAGACATCCATTAACCAAAAGCTTACCTTTCTTGTAGAGAATATCCATGGTAGCTAATTTTTTATGATAAACTTGCCACAAGAAAAACCCCACTTTGTGTGACCAAGCCCTTGACCAAATGCTTAGATTTTTAGTCTCCATTAAATGTTCTTCATCAAACCAAGAATAAGCCGACTTAACTGAAAAGACTTCTTTTATGTCGATAGACCAAACTAAGGAGTCTTCGCTAGAACCTACCATTAAGTTTTCTAACATCACCAACAAAGTAGAGACTTCGTCAATTTGAACTTGAGATAGCCTTCTGTCAATGCCTAAGTTCCAAGACCCACCATTCAGTAACGTCGCAACACATTTTTGCACTGTCCAATTTTTAGTAGAAGTAATGGAGTAAATTTGAGGAAATGTTGAATTAAGTGGTTCTTCCCCGACCCAAGTGTCCTCCCAGAATCTGATCGTCATGCCATCTCCTAGCTTGAGTTTTGTGCACTGTTTGAAGGATTTAAGATGGGAGTAAATCTGTTTCCAAACCCCGCACGAGTTCCCTGGTTTAGGTTTCTTCGTTTCTCTATCCATCATTGAAGTTCCATGTTTTGAGACCATTGCCTTTCTCCATAACACTGATTTTTCCTTGTTAAAACGCCACCACCATTTAGATAAAAGTGCCCGATTCATGCTTTTAACAGATTTAATGCCCAAGCCCCCACATTTAAGAGGAATGCGACAGATCTTCCAGGACACATAATGGTAACCCTTTTTCTTCTCCGAGGCGTCCCATAAGAAATTCCTTATCACTTTTTCAATAGCCTTGATGACTTTGGGAGGAGCTATAAATAGTGAAAGCATGTATATAGGAATACTAGATAGCACACTCTTAATGAGAGTCAACTTACCCGCTTTGGACAAGCTGGAGCGTTTCCACGAGGGAAGGCGGCGTTTGCATCTTTCAATGATCTGGTCCCAATTTTGCAAACCCCCTGAAGTATCACCAAGCGGGAGACCCAAATAAGAAGAGGGAAGAGTGTCAGAATGACAACCTAACATTGCTGCCATTCTATCCAAATTCATTGGATCCGCGACTCCAAAGATGCTGCATTTCGCAAAGTTGATATGAAGGCCTGATAACATTTCAAATCCAAGAAGGTAAAATCTCAGATGATTCATTTGCTCTATGGAGTCGTCAAGGAAAACTAGAGTATCGTCTGCGAATTGGAGGTGAGTAATGTCAACCCCATTGCAGTTCATAGCGAACCCACCTATATGCCCAAGATCCTTGCCTGTTTGCAACATTAGACTCAAAGCTTCAGAAACGATGAGAAAAAGGAAGGGTGAGAGAGAATCACCTTGAGTCAAACCCTTGCCCGTGGTAAACTTAGAATGAGCCGAGCCATTGATTAGAACCGAGAGAGGAGTATTTGTGATGCATCCTTGAATCCATTTCCTCCAAAGATCTCCAAAACCCATTTTAGCTAGCACTTCATCTACAAAATCCCAAGAAACATGATCGAAAGCCTTCTCGAAATCTATCTTGCATATAACTCCCGGAATGCCACTTTTCATTCTCGAATCAAGACACTCGTTGGCTAGAAGCGCACAATCTAGAATTTGTCTACCTTTAATAAAAGCTGACTGTTGATGTGAAATAACAAATGGCAACACCGTTTTCAATCTTTCCGAAAGAACTTTAGAAATCATCTTGTATACTGATCCCATCAACCCAATTGGTCTGAAGTCCTTAATTTCTTCAACTACTTCTTTTTTGGGAATCAACGAAAGGAAAGTGTTCTTTAATCTCCAATTTAGAGTTCCCCACTTGTTAAAGTCCCTGACTACCTTCATAATATCGTTACTCATGAAAGACCAACATTTACGAATTATCATGACTTGAAAACCATCCGGTCCCGGCGCTTTATTCTGACCCAATTTGTTTAGAGCAGTGACACACTCCGATTCAGATATAGGAATTTCTAAATGAAGCGCCATTTCCCTAGTTATCTGCTTAAACTTCATGTTTCCAACTGAAGGCCTTGGAGACATTTTCTTTTCAAACAGCTTGACGAAAAAATCAGTGATTGAAGATTTAATGAGTTGTTTATCTTTTGTCAACTAACCATTAATCTTTAGGGACCTAATCGTGTTTCTTCTCTTTTGTAACTTCGCTTTTCTATGAAAATAGGCCGTATTTCTGTCCCCGTCTTTATCCCAGTGCATTCCTACCTTTTGAATCATCATGATGTGCTTTCAATCTGCCATATTCTCAAATTCTTGTTTTAGCTTCTCCCTTTGTAAGGATTGAGAAGGAGAGATAGTCATGTTGTCCGCGAGAGTGTCAAGATCAGAAAGTTCGCTGATTATGCTTTCTATCTGACTATCAATTCTACCGAACACCTTCTTATTCCAATCTTTAATGTCACTTTTCAAAGCTTGAAGTTTCTTTGCAAGAATGAAACCTGCCGAGCCATAAAAGACGTAAGACTCCCACCAACCTTTCATAAGCTCCAAAAGATTAGTGTTATGCAACCACATTGCCTGGAATCTATACAGAGGGGGACCCCAGTCTTGTATATCACCACTGAATTGTATAGGAGAATGGTCTGACATAGGTCTTCCAAGAATTTGAGCCGACAAGGAAGGGAAGTGAAGATCAAAGTCTGAGGAGACAAGGAATCTATCAAGTTTGCTTTTATTCCTCCAAGTAAATTGACCCCCTGTCATGTAGAGATCTGAAAGCTCATTATCGTTCACAAAACTGGAGAAATCTTTCATTCCCTTTGACGTCTTGTTGTTGTCCTTCCTTTCGGACATCAGTAAAACTTCATTGAAATCACCACCAATGCAGCTTGGAAGTTTCCAGAGATCAAGGACTTGAGAAAGCTCAATCCACAATGTACGACGAAGCACAGCATCACAAGGTGCATAAACCCCTGACATAGTGCACTGGAATCCATCCAAAAGAAACTTGCATTTTAAACTAATCGAAAATTGATTTATAATATGGTCTTCCACCTCAATTGTATTTTTATTCCAAATGAGAAGCAAACCACCCGAAAAACCCACTGAATTAATGGCTTTCCAGTCACAAATACCACCCCCCCAAATCTGACTAACAATGCGATCATTGCAGAATTCTAATCTGGTTTCTTGAAGAATTAAGAGGCCAGGTTTCCACAATTTAACACACTGATAAATTCTAGCCCTTCTTTTCCTTTTCCTGAGACTATTAACATTCCATGAGATACAACTAAACATTAAGAACATCACCCAAAAACCCAACAAAAAAAACCAACGATTAACTGTTGATCTCCTCCTCCACATGTATTTGATCTTTAAAAGCATCTACATGAAATTGAATCCCTTCCACAACCATTGCCATGTATTCTTCCTTTGTGTCTGGAAATAACATTCCAGTAGGACTTAACACACCCTTTGCCATATCAAATAAAGTGCCAAATTTCTTCTCAAGATAGTGTTGAGCTTGCGCAATTTTTAAAGGGTCTCTTTGATTACCCTTAAAACAAGAACTATTAGGAGCTGAAGTAGAAATTACCTCAGGAGTTGATTTAGAAGAGCTACCGTTTTCCACCACCGTCTCGACAATTGTGTTCGGCATAGCTGCTCGCATCCGATTCGCTTGATTATGATCTCCCGACGAAATATTAGTGGAAGACGATGAATTTTCGTCTTGGTTATCATCCAGAAAGAAAAGAGGAGAGCCAGCAAAATTAGGGATTTCACCCTCTTCTAACTCTGTAGTCGAAACCTCTGGATTACAAGGATCCACACGTGTCTCCAATGGGTTTTGAGAAGAAATATGGGCCGGGCTATCAGTATCGGAAGCACGAGAAGATGATGGTGTTGGGCTGCTTATTCGTTTTGAAGTAGCAACAAGCGAAATTGAGCCCTTAGGCATAAAACCTAAAGACGCATTATTATTCCTACCTTGAGAGATTTGAATTGCTGATGGGACGAGGCTGCCAGCTGCCTGTCATTGCGAGAAGCATTAACTCCTGGTTGTTGAGAAGCAGGAGCTTTGAATGGTGTATTAGTACGATCCATAGCTACTTTCATTGAGGCAGTAGAGACCATTGGAGCAATAAATGGAGTTACAGTACTTACTAATGGTTGTGCGACAGCTGGTAGCGCAAATACCAACGAATTGACTGGGTTTTTCCTTCCTCCTTCAACCAAAAATTCCGGTGGAGATTCCGTTTCAAAAAGCAGACTTCGATGAATGCCTGAAGAATGCTCAACTTGTTTTTCTGCTACCGAAATCAAGGCAGTTTCTCTTCTTTCCCCTACTGATAGGCTCAAAGACCATTCATTTAAATTAACTGGTCCCTTGACTTTTAGCCTCATTTCCGAAATAACCTCTGCTGATCTCGTTTCTTGACTAATGGCGAGTAATCCCCCACAAGCTGCACCAATGGTAGCGAATAACTGAGAATCCCAGAGATTTTGAGGAATCCCTTTGATAGTGATCCAAGCATTAGAGACTTTAGAAGAAGAAGTATCCGGCATACTGGTGGCCCATGAAGTAAGCGATATTTGCACCTGATCAATGATGAGGTCCCCGACAGCCAGAATTCTCACATGTTCTGCTTGAGAAGAAACGAAGAAAACGCCTTCATTGTGAGACAAGGGCCAGATTTTAAAGGCATCATTAATGTTAAGATGTTGTTGAAACCAACCCCCAATTTCCGACCAATCAACATTTAAAGCCTTTACTTCAATCTTTAATGCAAGATTCCAGTTGCCTACGTAGTTACAATTGGGATCTTTAATGCTAGAAGGTGTTTGATTGTACAAAAGAGATTTGTTCCAACAGTTGGTGGAGATCGGACCACTTATAAAAGCTTCCTTCTGTTGAGCCGCAACATGCTTCTCAGTTTTAGCTGTGTCAACCAAATCGCAACACCTTTCAATGGCTTTGCAAAGCTCTCTCCAACCTTGAAAATTTCTTCCTGCCGGAAAGAGAATGATGAAGAAAGCCTTTAGAATCAGGGATAGATAGTTTTAAGAATTCTCCACCGGTGTTTTTTCTCTAGCAAGAGAAAACCATTCTGATTTCTCTGAGAAGGTCCAAGAGGATTGAACAAAATCTTCCTGAAGAATCAAATGGAATTTTTGGATTAGCCAAATCCCTCCCTCTCTTGAAAAGGAATTAATCCATTTCTTTCCTTTGCTTGTTTCCTAACGGTGATAATATTTGAGTTACTCCACAGCTCAAACAGTTTTGCTCCAATTGAACATTGAATGGAGTTCCCAGCCTCATGAAGAATCGTCCCTCTTCCCCCTCCATTAGATATCACTTTCTTTTTCCCGGACACAAAGTCCAGGGGTTTTCAGGCATGATTAACACTTTCACCGGTTATGTGTCTGGAATTAACACTTTCACCGGTTGTGTCTCTTGGTATTGTTTTCAGGCATCAACATGCAAGATGTTAGCCCCCCTGAACTACGTCAACCAATGTATGCTATGATTGTGTTCCATGCAACCGAAACAATTGATAAGATCCTCGCAGGAGAAGATAAAGTTCGTTTTCTCATTAATGGACGTCATATCCAGGCCAGAAGACTTGAAGTAAGGGATGGCTAGCTGTCGTTGAATGATCGCATGCTCGCTAATAAGCGTGCAATTTATAATAAAATTACATTACATACTGTTTGCCATCTTATAGAAGATGTAATCCTTGGGATTTTCTGTTTTTGTTTCTGTAAAACTGCTCCTCCATGAGCTTTGGCTAAACGCACGAATACTTATTAAGGGTTTGTGTTCTATAATTATCATAATTTAGTGTTCTGATGCTTCTTGCATGCACTCGTATTTTTTTCATGTTATTTCACCTAAAATAATAGTGTTAGAATCTTTTTTTATTTATCAGACAAAAATATTTATTTCTTGCTTATTATTTGTATCCCATCCTTGTAAAATTAAAAGTGGAGATGTTCTTGATATATATTGCAATTAGCAACCAACCGCAGGGTATCACAAAAGATCATTCCGGCGTTATTAGGATCCAGCAGGGATTAAGTTTTTTCTTTTCCTTTTCCAATATAACATCTCATTCTGTCTCTCTGGCTATATAAATATATATATACTAGCCTTCCCCTTGCCATCCAACTAATCCACAGTAAATAATATGATTCCATCTATAGTCTGTTTCAGCGTCTCTTTGGGGTGTTGTTGCAGCATAGGTATCATATGGATCCGGAAATGTATACAACTAAGAGAAGCACACTGGAACCACCTTCCCAAACATATTCTAATGCACGACCCATGCATACAAACAACTCGACCAGTACAAAAACTGATACCTCCTCAAACCAAGTGAGGTACATAGAAACAATGAACCATGTTGTGATTTTCAAAAACGAAATCATTAACATAACTGTAAACGATTTAGTCGAATATGCTCTCGAGCAATCAGATAATGATCGTGCATCTGCAGTAATTCATGGTTCATCTGATGAATTTACTTCTTTGAGCAATACTCAACAACGAGCTCCACCTTCGGATTATAAACATCCACCCATAGCCGTGTCATCTGAATGTGCTATTTGTTTTGAGATTTTATATGATGTACGCCAAAAGGATGATGCTGATAATGAAGGTAATAAGATGTGTATGATTAGGAGGTGCAAACACAAATTTCATCGCAATTGCATCGATGAATGGTTGAAGCCGGCAAACTCAAGACAAAAAACTCGTCCTATTTGTAGAGGCAGCATCCTTCAATCATGGCAATACTTCAAGGTGACCGAGTCCATTAGTCTACAGACCGGAGCTCCTATTTTTTTCATGCGGTGTTGTAAAGATTGATCCATAACAATATACTTTTGTGATTTTTTTGTTTTAATTTCATGCTAAGCGATTATAATAAATTACTCAAGTTATTTTACACCGCGGTGCACAGGTCAGGTGCTGTGAACACGAGAATCGGGTTTCGCTTCCACGTGATCACAAACAATCTTTATAAAAGTTGCATACGTGCACTGAGGTGTGAGAAGTATGGAATAAACATAGGTAGATGATAATTCATAGATTCCAAACCCCTCTAGTTTGTCATGATCTCATTATCATCTCCTGGGATCCGAATAGATCTGGAATACGAGTATGTAAATGAAATTATCAGTGCAAAAGGTGAAAGAGACAACGATATACGTGGTTCAGCACTAAGGCCTACGTCCACGGGTCTGAGGAGATTCATTATAAGATAAATGGTTACAAAGATGATCACAAGATCTTGTGATCATCGAACACATGAGCTAAAACTCACTTACTTCTCCCTATTCTCTCTCCTCTCTCGTTTCTTTTCGATCCCCCTCTCAGTGGGGGAGGGATACATATTTATAGCTAAACTTGGTGGGTCCTACTGACAACGAGTTGTTGAGATCTTATCTTCTTGTGTTCTGTGCATTGTACGCGGACTTGAATATTATCCCAGGCGTGGTCCATGGACTTCAGATCACCCCGTGGCCCGACTATATCCTTGGTTCATCACGTGACCAACCCTTGTTTCCATCGCTCAAGACGTCCGACACGTATTCTCTCGAGCTACATTAAATGCGGGTGGTTGGAGCGTCTCGATCCCACGCCGGGTGGTGTCATCCTCTTGTCATGTCCATGTCGGTTGGACTACCTCTGACCGTTGATCATGTCTTACCTTGTGATGGGTTAAGGCCATCCTTGGGTGCTACGCGGACTTATCTATCTTGGGTGCCCCTTTATTTCTGACCGTTGGTCTTGACAGATGGCACGTTATCTGAGTGCCACGGATGCCCCTATGTGTCATTCTTTGAGTAATGGCATCCACGTGGACCCTGTTAGTACACGTGGCAATGGAGATAAATAAGTGTACTTACAATTTGCCCCTCTTCTTGCGATAGGTGTTTGGCTTTTGTTGGAAGAAGAACCGTGGCACGTTTTATCTCCCTCATAACTTCTCCTAAAAAGGTGTTACCTGCATTTATTGTGCACGTTTCCCACGTCCGGCCATAATCGCCCTTTGGGCGGTGGATTCGCTTTTCTTCAGTTCTATATAAGAAGGAGAAGAGTGAGAGAATGTGACTTTAATTCACATTCTCTGTTTTATTCTTTGTTTTTGTCTTCATCTTCTTAACTTCCTCTCGACGCCATTGTTGCTGCTTTCTTCGTGCTGTGGTCGTTGTCATTCTTTGCCACTGTGTTCGTTATTGTTGCCGTCATCTTCATTCTTCTTTGTCATCTTATTCATTCTCATGGTTCGTGCTGATCTTTGTATCCCGCTTAATCACCATCCCCAGTCCGCTGAGTTTCTCGGTTTCTGGTGATGCGTTGATAATGAGTTTGAATTTAAGTGTACCCGGGTTTTGAGAGTCGACGCTACCGGTTAGGCGTTCCATTGGCCATGCTTTGATTTTGTTTCTTCTTTTGAGTTCGAATAATGATCGAGAGTTTAAGTAATCGTTAGATGAAATTTAGGTTTTCTTCTTTTGTATTGCTGTTCTTGAGATTTTCTCGATTTTGATCTTCCCTGCCTCGATTTGAGCTCCTATTCGTGTTTGTGCCCGCAGACATGTCCGATCATCCGCGGGTTCCTTATCAGACTCCCCCGTCAAGTCCTCATCGATCTCCTCGGAGTGATCCTAACGTAAGGGGTGGAGCTTCGCCCCCACCTACTCAGGGTAATCTTCGGGAGGGACGAACATCCTCATCCCCCTCGGTCAAAGGCCTTCACTTAGAAGGGCCGATCCTCCGCGGGGATCTAGATATGCCGCGACTCGTTCCGGAGGTGGGTCTCTAAGAAGCACCAATCCTCGTAATGAACCTTTGGATGTGCAGCCCCTCCGCACTCAGCCTCCAACGCGGACTAACCCATCCGTGCCTGGTTCAAGTAAGTCGACTAAAACCCTTACTTCGAAAAGAAAGGCTACGGAGATAGAGTCTTCGGGAGACTTAGTTCCTCCTAAGAGGAAGGCTGCGGGTTCTGTGGAGGATGCTACGGAGGAAGGTTTCGAGGAAGACTCTGCCGTTACTTTCCGTCCTTTATCTCTGGGTAATAAGAAGTTTACCTTTCGACACATTGATCTCGAGGCCTTCAAGGTGAAGCATGGTCTTCACATTTTCGGAGTTCGTTTTTATGCGGCTGATAAAGACATAACTTATGAGATGGTTACCAATTACAAATACGATGCCTTTCATTTGCTGACAACCGTGGGTGCTTTCGAGGCTTGTTTGATGTTACCCTTGTATAAAGCTGGTGATGATTTCTACTACCGGGTCCGTCTAGCCGCGATACTGCCAAGAAAAGTCATAATCGCGGGGTGCAACAGTTGACAGGAAACTATCTTCGCCATCTTCGTGAATGCTACCTTCGTAGTAAGGGGAAAACGATGATGACTTGTTATGCCCCTAGATTAGAAAAGGAGAAAGGGTGGTATACTCCGAGAATTTCAACAAATCCTTTGAGATTATGTTAACAGAATACTCGTAAGCCGTGGTCTGTGAGTCTACGGAACATTACTTGTTAAGGGGGAAGTTCGCCTTTTGAGCGGGTAAGTGATTCCAAGATGGCGAGGATTCCCAGTGCGAAGGTCTTCCTATTCCCGGGCCGAGGAGAGAATCAAGCGTGATCATGACTATGAGTGGTCTGCCACTTGTTCTTGAAGTTGTTGGCCCGTGGGCCTATGGTTTGGGTCCCCCGGTCCCCGTGGTTGGCACCTCTTTCGCTGATGTCTTCCTCGCGAAGCTTCTCCCGCTCGTTACGCACATTACCGCCTTCGGCGGATGAGTTTTGCCGGTATGGATTTTGTTTATAGCCGTGATGTTGATGATGCGGAAGACGAAGATGTCCCTGATGCTAATCTTCCTCCGCGAATACTTGATGTTGTTAAGGTGCGTTGTTTGTTTTCTTCGTATGTATGCCCCTACGTTTTCTTAAATAATGTTGATTATGCCAAGGAAAGGTGATGCCAATGGTTCTTTCATCATTACGTGTCGTAGGTGTGTAGAGGTAAGAAGATTAATCCCAAGCAATCATCGAATTCTCCCACCGAGGGTTCCTCTCATTTCGAGGATGTAAATAGTCCCGTGTGTGGTGATGAGGACTCTTCCGATAGGGAAGAGCGACCAGACTTCTCACTTTGTTGAAGAAGGTGATGGCGATCGGGCAGTTGACGGTGGAGGTAATGATCCGGCCACTGGTGGTGGTCAGGGTGATCCGGCTATTGGTGGTGGTCAGGGTGATCCAGCCACTGGTGGTAGTCTAGGTGATTCGGCTACCGGTGGTGGTCAAGATGGCCCGGCCATTGGTGGTGGTCAAGGTGACCCGGCCACTGCCACTGGTGGTGGTAAAGGTGACTCGGCTACCGGTGGTGGTCAAGATGGCCCGGCCATTGGTGGTGGTCAAGGTGACCCGGATGCTGGTGGTATTGGTGGTGATGGAAATCATGCCAGTGTGAATGTTATAGATAAAGGTAAGGGACTTGCTCTTAGTAGTGGTGACAAGGATGGGGGTGCTTGTTATGAGTTCTCCTTCGGTAAGGTTTTATCTGGGGAACAGTCATTTGACATGTCCACGGTTATGGGGCTTGTTTCGGACTTCACTCTTTCCAGTGGTGATGATTGAGTGTTCTCGAGGATAGGCTGCGTTGGTGGCCCATCCGCGGGTCGATCTTTGGGGTTTTGGTAGTGCCTTCCGAGGGTTTCTTTGGTACCTCCTCCATCACAGGGGCCTTGGTGCAAGGTAATGTTGGTCTTTGCTCATGGTGAGAATACCTCGGACTCTCCTTTAGATGATTTCTCGCGATCCTTAGCCTTGCGGATGGCGATGATCTTTGTTTTGGCATGGTCAAAAAAAGAAGAACTTGCTGGTTGTTCCTCATCCTGCCCCCGTGATTGAAGGGGAAAAGAGTTCGGATGCTTTTACTCGTAGGTACATGGAGTCAACCCCTGAGGAGGCGGTAGATCGAGGATGGGGTAAAAATCTCGTAGCCAGCGGGCTTGATCTTGTGGTGGATCCTCCCCTTACCATTGCTGACATGATGGCTATTGCTGATGGGTATTAGTACAGTTACCCCCAGCAGCGGTTATTGGAGGTTTGTCCTGTTCTTTTTATCCCTGATTTCGTTCGAATATGATGTGAGCTAACTTCCCTCATTTTGCTGATAGATGATGAGAAGTGAGTATTGTAATCACCAACTTTACTCTAGGCTCTTTAGGGCCAAATCTCTCAAGCTAGAGGGGAAGCTTCGACATTGTGAGGAGACGCTTTCGAGTGTCGAGGCTTCGGTCTCCGCTAAGGATGAAGAAATAACCGAGCTAAAGAGTTTGCTTAAGCGTAAGGAGCAGCAGGGCACGGAAGAGGCTCAGCTACGTTCTGAGTTGGCTCTGGTTAAGGCCAAGTTAGCTGTTGTTGAGGAAAATGCCTCATCCATTTCAGGTCTGCGCTCCCTCTTCTTTGGTAGTTTCCTGCTCCTTATTTATTCTGAGTTTGCTCTTTCTTCCCTCTCCCGCTGTACTATCTTCAGTGGGTGGAGTCCCAATTGTTGTGGCTTGGGTGAGAGGACTCGTCAAAGGGGCGCATTCTTGAGTTAGTTGAAAAACTTAAGAGTGAGTCGGCTAAATGGAATGCCCGCGCGGATGTTCATAACGCGATGGTCGAAGAATGGCGTAAGAAAAAGTATTGCTTGGTAGATTTGCAAAATCGAAATAACCATGACCGCCATTTGTTCAACGGGGCTCTTTTATGGACGCGGGACAATCTTGAGCAAGCCCGCGGGCAGATTTCCTCCTTAGAAATTAAACTTAATGTTCTGGAAGGCGAGCTGCGGCAAGCGCGGTCTTCGCATCCCTCGGATGTGCGGACTTATATGCGGCGTTTGGCCAAGGAGAGAGACGATGCTAGGGCGTAATGTAGTGCTCTCGGTAGTGCTCGTCCGCGTCTCGAGCGATGTGGCTCGTCGGGTTGAACGTGAGAGAGACTTAGAGGTGACTATGTATCGTCTCAACAAGGGGTTGGAATTGAAGAATGATGAGGTTAATCGACATCGTCATTCGGGCTCGATGCTTCGAAATGACTGAGCGCAAGTCGATATGCTCATAATCTCTGCGGTAGATTATGATAAGTTATCAAATGAGTATGATTATGCCGCAAGCGAGGGATTCCACGGTTGATCATTGTGAAGGTATACGTCTTCGTCATCGAGTGTGCTTTGAATTGTATGTCATAACTCATTGCCTTCTTTTACTTTCTTCGCGAGCTCAAGTGCGGCTTAAAGCCGCGAGATGGAAAGTTTGCCGAAGCTCGAGGCTAAGGTAGTTCAACTGGAGGGTCAAGTTAGCTACCATGTGATCGGCCTCGTCTCGGGACGAAACGTTGAAGCAAGCTAATCAAAAGGATAGACCAGCTTTGTACTTCCTTAAATCGAGCCGAGATGAGGAGCGTAGCCATAGGTCTAATGGCCCGCAAACAATTGGCCGAAGAGATTAATAAGATTCTTGGTGAGATTGAGCTGGACCTTAAGAGAAACCACGGGTTAACCAAGAATTATACTCGCGTCCGTGCACTCCGTGCTCCCATCAAGTTCTTCCGGGCCCTCCTCGGGTGGTAGCGTTCCTTCATCACTGAAGGATAAACCTGCAGATAACACTCCTACTCAGTAGACCGTAGTTAGTATGCTAGGGATTGATCTCGGTTGCTTATCCTTTTTTGGCGTTTTTGTTATTTTGCCTGCTGGGCTTGTAATCAACTGCATGTATTAGATCAAACTTTGGTGTTTAAATCTGATTTTGAATTTTGTTGAATTTATGTCTATCATCTTTAACTATAATGAAAAATTCCGTAGTTATTGTAACCCACGGATATCAATCTTTGAGTTTGATAAAGTGTATTGTTCGTGCAACTCCGTAGGTTGGTATCCCCGGAATCGTCTTGTGACCTTGCACCCCGTCCAGCTAACTCCTTGGCCAGAGGATCACCGGACGGTGGGGTCTGCCGACGTTTAAGGATGTACTCCATTAAGTTCGCGGCTTGTAATATTGCACGGATATCTCTTTCTCGTAAGAAGTCGCCTCTGGTCATACACTTATAGACATTTACGGTAGGAGTTTCGAGAGATCGCATGTGTATGCTCCGATATATTGCGTGTGTGTGTTTTGCACGGGATATTGCCCGGTATATTGTAGTGGGTATGATCCATGCTTTGTGCAGGATATCCCTCTTACTAAGTATAACGTCAATTCCTAATAATAGTAATTGTACAACGATTTACGTGGTTCGGCCTTAAGGCCTACATCCACGGGGTAACAATTGCATCGATATTTTATTATGATGTGACATGGTTTTCAATGTACATTGTGTAAGTAGTATATACATGTGGTTCATGTGATGTGTTGTATATGGGTTGTGGGTTTTGAATAAATTGAAACGTGCGTGGGTAATGAACGGGATATGATATTTGAAAATGAAAACTTGGATTGATTGAAAAATTAAGGTGCGTTACTCCTTTGTCAGAGATAGAAACATGTGGATTAGCAAGTCCATTTTCTTCTTCTGAAATGCGCACGCGGGTGATTGATCATGGGTAGTATGGCTTGAGGTACTTGGCATTCCACGGATGCATGAGGATTTCCCCTTTCATATTACGCAGATAGTAGCCATTTCCTGCGATGTCATGTATTATGTAGGGTCCTCCCAAGTTGGTGCTAATTTTCCCCACTTTTTTTTTCTCATTTGGTATTGGGGAATGGTCCTCAACACATACTTTGCCCTTCTACAAAATTCCTAAATTTCACTTTCTTGTTATATTCTCCGGCCAACTGCGTTGGTAGTTTTCCATTCTTTGCGGTCTTTGCTTCTCTTCTTTCTTCTTCTAGTCGTCGAGCCTTTCCAACATCATGTCCGTGGTGAGATTCTTTTCCCGGGCTTCGTCTTTGTAGTTGGAAGTAGAATTTCCGCAGGGGATGACCCCTTGACTCAGTAGGTGAGTAGAAATGGGGATTCTCCGGTAGCTGATCTTCGAGTCGTCCTATATGCCCATAGAACGTTATGCAGTTGTTCACACCATCGTCCTTTGTGCTCATCTAGCTGTTTTTTAAGAATGAGTGCCAAAGTTTTGTTTGTGGCTTCTGCTTGTCCGTTGCTTTGTGGGTATATGGGGGTAGATTTGTTTTTCCCGAATCTTGAAGGTGTCAAATGACAAGTCAATATTCTTTCCTTGTAGCATTTACTGTTGTCGGAGACTATCTCTGCATGGGGATGCCAAACCCGCAGATGATATTTTGAAAAATAAAAGTGAAGACGTCCTCGATCCCGAATTCTTGCCGGTGCCTTTGCTTCTACCCATTTGCTTTGAAATAATCCGTTGCCACTATTAGGAATCTTCTTTTCCCCGTCCCCCGATACGAGTGGGCCTACTATGTCGATACCCCATTTCCGAAGGGCCAAGGACTATCGACCGAGTTCAACTTTGTAGGCAAGGGCGTGGATTCGTTTACCAAATCTTTGACATTCTTCGCATCTCTTCGCCATTCTCGCTGCATCTCGGATCATGGTTGGCATTAATAGCCCTGCGTCTTTTGCCTTATCTCGCTAGGGATCTCATTCCACCGTGATTCCCCGTCTCCCTCGTGTATATCTTTTAAAACGACATGCCCCTCTCGAGCGGATAGGCAGCGACGAAGTGGTCCGAGGAATGATTTTCGGTATAAGGCTTGGTCTCTTAGTTCGTACATCCCCCTCTTGACCGCACCTTCCTAGCTTTGTTTGGTGTCCCGGGGAGTTTCCTTCTTTGAGGAAAGAGTGGATTTCGATCTCCAATCGCCTCCCGACTATAATCGCTCGTCTTCCTCCGCTTGCCGTGTAATGTCCTCGTTACGGAAATCGTCGAATATGTATTCTCCGACATCCTCGTCGGAGATATCTTTCTCCTTAGATTTGCGTTGGTTAGCGTGCACGTTTAAGGAGTTTGATGGATGGTTCGTACACTCTTGTTACCTTGATTGCTTTGACATCTTCGTCTTTAAGCATGGATGATATATAAGCCAAAGCATCCGCGTGTCTAAGCTCCTTTTTCGCAGATGTCGGAAACGATTTTGGTATTTGGGAGGCCAATGTTTGCACTAGAGCCATGTATACCACTAGTGTTTCGTCGTACACATTGTATTCGTAGCCTATCTCGCCGTATGATCGCTTGTGAGTCGCTTGTTACCCGCACTTCTTGTATGCCCAATTCAATTATCAAGCGAGAGCATGGATCACTCCTTCGTATTCCACGATGTTATTCGTATGACCTTTGAACTCCAATCTGAACGCGTGCACTATTCTATCTCCCGTGGGTGTAGTGATGACAATTCCTATGCCCGCGCCCCCTCTCTATTTTTGGAGCCATCAACGAAGACCTCCCATTGCCGTGGGTTCACTGGCTCAAGAATATTATTTGGCTCTGGTTTTTCTATTTCTGGGGCGCCCATAGCCTTCCATCCTTGTATGCGTACTTCTTCTTCGTTGTCCAAAGGCAGTCGCTAGAAAGTCTCGCTAATACTGCGATTTCTCGGGAGTGTTGGAGCTCATAGTGGATGTTGAATTTGTCGAGGTATGTGCTCCATTTTGCTATTCGTCCTACCTTTCCCGCCCCTTTGAGGATGGTCTCTAAGGGTGCCCGACATGGGATACGTATATCATGCGTTAAGAAGTACGTCCTCAGCTTTAAAGTAGACCATACGACGGCTAGGATTAGGCTTGTTCAATTCTCGTGTAGTTTCGTTCATGGAATTCGGGGTCTTGCTTGACATAGTAGATTGGTTGCTCCTCCTTCGTATGGGTTCTCGATTTAGTACTGCGCTTTACTGCGTCGTCTGTTGTCTGCAATGTAGAGTGCCAAAACCTCCTCGTGGTCCGGTTTTCGAAGGATGGGGATTTCGCTAGGTATTGTTTAATGCCCAAAAAGCTTCTTCGCATTCTCGTCGTCCCATTCAAATTTAGTCCCTTTTTTCGGTATGTTGAAGAAGAGTTTGCACCTATCCGAGGATCGTGATATGAATCTTCCCAGAGTCTGCTAGGGATCCATTGAGCTTTTGTACCTCTTTTAGGTTCTTCGGAGACGGCATGTTTGTTATGGCTCGGATTTTTGGGGATCTACTTCAATGCCCCTTTTTGTTACTAGGTATCCAAGGAATTTTTCTCGAGGTCACCCAGAAAGTGCACTTTTCCGGTTTACCTTCATGTTATGCTCTCTCATAGCTCCGAAGATGTCCTTCGAGTCCCGGGTGGTGGTTCTTTCTTACTTTGCTTTTTATGAGCATATCGTCGACGTAAACCTCTAAAGTCCTGCCGATCCATGGCTTGAAAATAGCATCGACCATCCTTTGGTACGTTGCTCCGCGTTTCGAGCCCGAAAGGCATTCTTACGTAACAATAAAGACCATGGGGTGTGTAAAATGCGTATGTTCTTGGTCTTCTTCGCCAAAAATAGTTGGTTGTACCCTAATATCCGTCCATGAATGACAACTCTTCATATCCTTCTACCGTCGACTAGCTGGTCAATGCTAGGTAATGGATAACTATCCTTTGGGCACGCTTTGTTCGGGTTGGTGAAGTCGATGCGGTTCGACCCTCCATTTTTCTTTGGTACTATTACCATGTTGGAGATCCACGTGGGGTATTTGACTTCTTTTATAAAACCGGCCTCTAATAGCTTTCGTAGCTCCGTTTCTCCGCTTTGTGATGCTCTGTGGCCACCTTTCGTATCTTTTGTCGTCTGGGGTGTGCCGGGTTTAATGCGCGGCTCATGTTTGTATCGTCTTTGGGTCTATTCCCGGCATATCGGATAGTTTCCATGCGAAGATGTCCGCGTATTCCTTTAGCAGTGTTATCAGTGAAGCTTCGCGTTCTTCGTCCATTAGAGTTCCTATTTTGATCTTTCTTGGATTCTGCTCCGTCCCTATGTTGATCTCCTTCACTGCCTCCAAGGATGTGAAAGTGGGCTTTGGTTCCCCCAGGTGGGGAACTTTCTTTAATTGCTATTTGTTAGCCTCAGATTCTTCGCCCTGATTAACCTTTGATGTGGAGGCCTCCGTGCTTCCTACAGAGTTCCCTTTAGACAAGCTTTTTCCCGAGATTTCCTCCAGATATTCGTCGATGGCCTTGTCTTTGGATACCGCCTTGCTACGAGCCTTGCGGGTTTTCCTTTTCTCATCTTCTTCGTTGTTGAGTTGTATTTGCATCGCGTGGCACTCTTTTACGGAAGCTTGATCACCCTTTATCTCCATTATTCCTAGGGGAGTGGGAAATCTAAGGTATTGATGGTAGGTAGCTGCGACTCCCTTGAGCTTGTGGACCCATCTTCGTCCAATAATGGCATTGTAGGGTGAAGGCGTGTTTACCACGCTAAAGCGAGTGTCGACTTTCATGGGGCCTGCATCCACTTGTAAGACAATATCCCCCAGGGGCTTCGTAGCCGTGCCATTGAACCCGTAGATGGTGTAGTGTGAAGTCAGGAGTTGCTCATCATTAAGCTCCATGCGTTTGAATGTATCGTAAAACAATACATTTACGGAGCTTCCTCCATCGATGAGGATTTTCCTTATGTTGCATCCTGCGATTGGCAATGTGAGGATTAATGGGTCATTGTGATCTTCCATGTCGTCCTCAATATCATCGGCTTCAAAATCAGAGGCGCGTTCATCCACTCCTCGTGCTCTTCTACTTCCTTCCCGTTTATACTGTAAAGCTCACAGTAATCTTCAAATTGTTTTCTCAGTCGTTTTCCTATTTGTGCCGTTAGGGTTGGCTCTTTGCTTTCTGAGCAGGATATAGAGTTCAATGTGCGGTTACCCTCGGGTAGTTGGACCTGTCTTTGCGTTTGGCTCTATCCTCCATTCCAGCTTTTCCACATATTTTTTGAGATCCCCTGCGTCTATCAGCTTTTGTCTTTGCTATCTTGAGATTTTTGCATTTCTCCGTGTGTCCGTAGAAGCAGTGGAAATCGCAGTACTCTTTGGATTCTGCCGATGCTGGTGGTTGTTTCCCTTTAGACCAGGGCCAATCTAAGTCTTCGCGATCCTTGATTTCCTTCAGTATGCGTGGATAGCTGGTGTTGAGTTTCGTATAGACCCGGTCTTCAAACTTTCTGCCACTCCTTTTGTGATCGTCTTTTCGATCCTTTTGGCGTGGGCTGGGCCTGTCTACTAGTTCCGCGGAATTTGTCCGTGGGGTTCGTTGTGCCTGTGCTCGGGGGTTATCTTTTTGAATTTCTTCCAACCTCGCATGTTTTTCAATGATTATCCTTAAATCTCCCTCAGTGGTTGGGGAGGTACCGTGGATTTCGACAAACAACGGGCTCATCCTATCAAGCCCCCATTTGTAACAGTTAATACTCACCACGGGATCCACATGTCCAATGGCCTGACATACTTTGTGCCATCTATCAGTGTATTCTCGAACGGATTCCTTGTACTTAATTGCAAGTGAGAAGAGCTTGTCCATCCCTGTGTTCACAACTTTGTTGTACATGTAGGTGGCCAGGAACTTTTCGGTGAGTTGATCATATGAATCAATGCACCCTGGCTTGAGGTTATCAAACCAAGATAACGCGGATCCTTTTAGGCTTGAAGGGAAATATCTGCATAGTATAGCCTCATCGTAATCCCACCTGGCCATTACCCTGTTGTAATATCGTAGATGAGCCGAGGATCCAGCGGACCCGTCGTAACACTCAAAGGTCGGGACTGGACATTTTTGCGGAATGGTAGCCGTAGCCAACTGACGTGCAAGGGGGGTAGTGTTGGCTTCCTTCATAATCTGTTCTAGTCTTCCACCTCCTTGCCTGGTCTTGAGTTGATTGATCTCTGCTAGCATTTCCGCGCGGAGGTTTTCCATTGCCAAACAGTGCTCGTCTTGAATGGAAGAGCGTGTCTTTCTTGTGGGTTGCGACGCCGTGGCCTCCTCCGTGTCATAGTAATCTGGAACTTCTGGTTGGTAGTCTGGGTCAGACCTTCTACTATTCCGCGCATTTCTTTGGGGTATCCTTCTTCGGTTAGTGGTTGCAGGGATGTTTTCGAAGATCGTTCCTCGGTCCATTGTTACGTACCGAGTTGGCTTCGTCGTCTTGATTCGCTAGTTCGGAGCTTCGGAGGATCCTCTCTCTTAGTTGTTGGTTTTCTTGAGCTAACGGGGCCACCGCATCCGCGTACGTTAGTTGATTCCGTCGTAGCTCCTCCCGGTTATTGCCAATATTTGCGCCCGTTTGGTTCGATGCTTGATTGGGGATTCCTTCCCGTAGTTGAGCTTGTCCCTCGGGGATCGTGGTATTGATTTCGTCTATCAATGGCACGCCCGGCTCGATTATTCCGTTGGATCCCGCCGTAGTTGTTCGTCTTGTTCATTGTCCTAGGCGGCATTCCGTAGGGATGATTCCGGATCAACGATTCGGCTATAGCCTCCCGAGGCTCGGGCTGGCACCGGGTTGCACTGTTACTTTGGAAGCAATCACTTGAGAAATCCCCTTGCTTGGTGCAGCAGGCTCTTGCGGCGCAGCCTTCTTTGCCTCCATTGCGATGTTTCCGCATCTAAGAGCCACGTGCTTTCCGCCCCGGTCTGCATGTTATCCGCGGCTATGCGTCCTTCGCCCTTTTGTCTGCTCCTTGTTATTGCTGGTGTGGTCCTTGGGGTATCTCTTGGAGTTATCTTTGTCTTCCCAGTATCTTTGTTACTTTCCATTGTAATAATCCGCACAAGGGACATGAGAGGTAATCCGAGACCCAAAAGTCCGCGGGTTAGCCGTTAGTTTAATTTTAACTTCGTAAACTAGATTCCTAGCGGTACTGAGTGTATTCGGGTTGTTAGTTTGGTGAATCAGCACGAAAGACACAGACGGACGCGGATTTGCCCGAGATAAAATCCATGGGTCGTTATTTGCAAAAAAGCCCAACTCTTTTGGTGGAAACTTTGTTTGAAATTCTAGTTAAAACCTAGATGTATTGGTAGAAAACACAATAGTCTAAGAACAGGTCTGTTGGCTAAAAATGAGAAACGAGTCTAAGAACAAATCTGTTAGCTAAAACCCAGATCTGTTTGTTTAAAAGTCATATAAGGCTCAGATATGTTGGTAGAAAACACAATAGACATAGATGTGTGCGAAAAACGAATCCGTGAATAGATCTGTTTGCGTTTTTAAATAAAAATTTTTGAGGTTGAGGCTGTGAAGTCACAGGAAAAGATAAATCTTTTTACCGGGACAAGGTCCCTGTTTCTAGCGCCAAATTGTGAACACGAGAATCGGGTTTCGCTTCCACGTGATCACAAACAATCTTTATAAAAGTTGCATACGTGCACTGAGGTGTGAGAAGTATGGAATAAACATAGGTAGATGATAATTCATAGATTCCAAACCCCTCTAGTTTGTCATGATCTCATTATCATCTCCCGGGGATCCAGATAGATCTGGAATACGAGTATGTAAATGAAACTATCGGTGCAAAAGGTGAAAGAGACAACGATATACGTGGTTCAGCACTAAGGCCTACGTCCACGGGTCTGAGGAGATTCATTATAAGATAAATGGTTACAAAGATGATCACAAGATCTTGTGATCATCAAACACATGAGCTAAAACTCACTTACTTCTCCCTATTCTCTCTCCTCTCTCGTTTCTTTTCGATCCCCCTCTCAGTGGGGGAGGGATACATATTTATAGCTAAACTTGGTGGGTCCTACTGACAACGAGTTGTTGAGATCTTATCTTCTTGTGTTAAATTGCATTGTACGCGGACTTGAATATTATCCCGCGGGCGTGGTCCGGACGGATCACCCCGTGGCTTCGACTATATCCCGGTTCATCACGCTGACCAACCCTTGTTTCCATCGTCGTCCACACGTATTCTCCGAGCTACATTAAATGCGGGTGGTTGGAGCGTCTCGGTCCACGCCGGGTGGTGTCGGTCCTCTTGTCATGTCCATGTCGGTTGGACTACCTCGGCTAGTTGATCATGTCTTACCTTGTGATGGGTTAAGGCCATCCTTGGGTGCTACGCGGGACTTATCTATCTTGGGTGCCCCTTTATTTCTGACCGTTGGTCTTGACAGATGGCACGTTATCTGAGTGCCACGGATGCCCCTATGTGTCATTCTTTGAGTAATGGCATCCACGTGGACCCTGTTAGTACCCGTGGCAATGGAGATAAATAAGTGTACTTACAGGTGCACAGGTCAATTGATCTGTGTCACATTAGTAGTAGGTTTCTGAGTTGTTTGAACTTCATATTTTGATGGTTGGTCCTCAAAAAAGTAAGATTGCTAAATAATTCAAGTTGCCATAGTTCGTAAACTCGAATTACATATCTACTAAATTGGTTCATGAGTCGGTAAATGAGTTAATGAAATCGAGGAACAAATTACCATAGGAAAGAAACTTATTGCTATTTTACACATTCCTGGAGACGTGGGTAAGATTCGGGATTTTAACTACCGATTATCATTCACTTATTGCGAATACAGTAAATCCAGACTCACCGCTTGCTTCTTTGTAGAGAATTTCCGTCAGTTGCCTGTGCTTGCACAACTCCCATGGATTCATCTCCCATGACTTCCCACATGTTGCAAGACAATCGACAGGGTAATTCCAAGACCTTTTACTACCCATGATATTGAGATGCTTCTTCTCAAGCTGGAGGACTTTATCCATAATTTCCCAAACAAGATTGGAGATTTTTCTTTTTCATCAGGTCGACAAAATGTTAAGTGTTTTAATACACATTTTTCACACCACTTCTCTACTTCTGTTATAATAGGCCCTGTAGAATAACCTTGTTTTCTTTCTATAGAAGGCTTACCATCATTGCAGAAGCATCGATGAAGGAGGCGTTGGCAGGACACCAGAAAGGAGGCTACACCTGACAATCTGCAGTACACATGAATATATGTAAGCTTAAAGTTAATAGCAAGCTCCATGGCTTTGTTTACTCCCTGCATCTCATGGTAAATATCTGAAAGAGAGCTTGCATCATATCCAGAATATGCGACAATGGGTTTTCCACGATAGTCACGAATAATAACTCCGAAGCATCCCTGCTTTCCATCTATACTACCGACGTTTATAATAAAACAATGGCGACGTGCAATAGCATGATCTATCAGGGTTTGAACATGAGTAGCACTCTCAGGCCATGAGGCTATCCAATTCCGCTTCTTACACTCAGTATAAACAAATTCCAGTGCCGCGCACATATCAGCTTCTTCATTCTCTGTCAGACCTAGAAAAACGGATATATTATGTTGAAGGATATGAAAAACGGATTTGATTTTCACTTGGGGTTGTTCTAGAAAATAAGCTTCTTCTTCTTCCTCGGCATTGTAGTCAATGTCGCTGTGTTCACTCGACATCTCATACTCGAGATCAGACTCATCAGAGAAAGATTCATCACCTTGATTTATCTCCATGAGCTGTGGAATCCCGGTACCGGCCGTCAGGTTGTGGATAGGTGTATATTTATTGGCGCGACGAATTAGTGTTGCAAGATATGAAGCACCTCATCTCCTAATCCACTGATAAGAATGAAGAAGAAAGGGATCGATATAATATAGTTGGAAACCCTAATTATAAACCTCCAGATATTTTTAAAGAGAGAGAAAAAATTATACTCGTATCCAGTGTTTAGAGCATCTCCAATGGATTGTGGTGTGTATCCTATGTGGATGGTGCAGATAGACATCCTTTAAAAATGTAAACTCAAAAATTCCCTACAATTTAGGAATTTGAGAATAATCTTCTCCAATGGTAATGTTTTGTAATCCATTTAGGTTTATTCTAATTGGTTGAAATATTTCCTTTACTTCTACCGTTTATTTTCTAATGGTTTAACTTTATTTTGATTGGTTAAAATATGTGACTAGGATTTATCACATCCTCCGGGAGAACCTCTGAAATTAGAGGATGGGCTAGAGGATGTGGTAATAACTAACTCACCACGTCATCCTCACACTCTCCTTCACATTTCCGTTGGAGAAGTTTTTTTATAAAAAGTGTAAAAATCCTATGTGGCCTATAATATAGGAATTTGAGAAACTCCCGTTGGAGATGCTCTTAGTGTTTGGATATTACGTAAGAAGTTGTTTTTCGACTTAAATTAAGTCGAAAAGTGAGAAAAGTTAGTTTGAGAATCGAATATCAAGATAACGAAACTTTATTTTTTGTTCAGTTTTCTAACTTCTGAAAACTATTTCTGCTTGGTGAATGAGTTTGCAGCCTTGCAGGGTGGGAAGAAAAAACAAGATGCGAAAAGAAGAATTTCTCAAACCTTAACAACCTACGTATATACAGCATAAAATAAGATCCCCTCTCTCCAGAACTTAACAACCTACGTATATATAGCTAGGCCTGTACCTACGAACCAGAGTCTAGAATTCCTCAAATAACTAGAATGCTAAATAAGAATCATACTGGAATAAGGAAATAACTGAGAATTCTAAATATTGGCCAACATCCAATTCCTTTCGAAAATAACAGATACAGCGGCTAATGCAAAGTCTTGCGACTGCACCTACCCCTGATGATCTGGTTGCCAAATAAGCTATAAAGCTCCGACTCGATGTTATTACTTATATTCAGCCCATTCAGATCAGAATAATATATTTCAGTGTCTCAAAATACAAATCATTTTTATAAGATTAGAACACTAATTAAGTCACAAAAACGGAATTTCAACACACCCTTGATTTGCAAATATAAAGTTTGGGTTGACAGTATGGGAATTCTCAGTTCAATCTTGGCAACTCGAGCCGGTTTTCATTTATGCATTTTGAATCTGTTGCTGCTTCCATTCTTGTATCGCAGACTTTAAAGTAAGATTTGGGGTTAATCTGATATGTGGGAGTATAACTCTCGTTACAGGGGATACTTTTTGCTTCTCAACCCATTTCTGGATTGCCGAGTACTCGTACGTAAATCCATCGGCTGCAATGTGTGGATCCTCCATTACTTCCTGCAATACCCAAATAGAGTTAACAAATCAATAACACATTTAGATAGGAAAGTTAGTGAAGGATTTTGGCATCTTTAGTGGTGTACATAATTCATACCTGAAGTATGGGACAGAAATAGTAGCTTGGCATAAAATTATCAGCCTTCTGTAACTGAACATTTGCTAGATTTGAGAACCTTTCGAGCACAGGAAGGATCTCAGATCTAAGATCAGGCCTATCTCTGCATCTTAATCTTGCGCATCGCAATGCAAGCCATGCTAGTTCTTGTGCTTCAGGAAGTGGCCAATCTGTAATTGACTTGTCTAAAATATCAACAAAAAGACCACAGTTAATCGCGTTCTCAACACTCATTACTAACCCATTTGCCGGACGAGCGGTTAGCATTTGGAGAACGATTATCCCAAAAGAATATACATCTGATTTTGGTCTAATAACACCGGTTCTGTAATACTCAGGGTCCATATAGTTGAGTGTGCCTGCAAGTGTAGAATTTCTACACATGGAAACATTGTCAGGAACAATAGATGTCATAAACTTTGCAAACCCAACGTCTCCAATTTTGCTCACGTAGTTTCGCCCCAACAAAATATTCCCTGGTTTCAAATCGCGATGAATAATTGGCTCCGGTTTGGTACCATGCAGGAATGCTAGACCACAAGCTACTTCATAAGCTATTTGGAACCGAATGAACCATGGAAGAGGTTCTGTGCCACCCTCGCAGAAGAGACGTTCTTCAAGGTTCCCATTTTCCATGTACTCATAAACTAGACAACCGATTTCGGGACAACCCCCTAGTAGTAAAACCAAGTGTGGGTGACATAGTTGGCTAAGAACCTCAACCTGCAAAGATCGCAGAATTTGTTAATCTAGCTTAGTTTAATAAATTTATATAGAGATTGAGATCAAATAAGCGGATAACTACGTACCTCCGTTAAGAACTCTTCTTTCTTAGAATGAAACTCCTGCGGATGAAGAACTTTAACAGCCATTGGTGTGTGGTCAAGTGTACATCTATACACTTTTCCATATCCTCCTTCACCGATAACTTTAGCGTCCGAGAACGAATCAGTAGCAGCAACAATTTCATCTTTAGTAAACCGCTTATACCTTCTATCACCAGAAAAAAGAGCATCAATCAAAACCTGTCTCTCCGTAAACGTTGTTATGACACTCAGTTCTGCCTTCTGTCTTTCATGGACTTCTTGCGATAGCAATTGTTTTGCCACTTCAAGTTCATTTGTGGTTTCTAAGTAGTTGGATTTTTCCTCTTGAGCAATTTTATTCCACATTTCTACTCTTTCAATTGCAGCTCGTGTTTTTGACGCCTCTTCAACACATTCAGAAGAAACCGACTGAATCTGTAATATTAATGCCCGAATCAAAACCAAGTATTTATATATATATATATATATATATATAGACTCAGTTAATTGCAGTTGTGAACTAAAACATTGGAAGTTATTAGAAATGTATCACCTTCTTTTGAACATGTACAAGATCTTCACAAGCTCTATCATACATTTCGAGCGTATGACGTAGTTCAGATTGCAATCCGGATAACTCGGCTTGAAGCTCAAACTGCACGGAAATGATGATTAATCGCAATGCGTCAAAAACCATGAACAAAAGCAGAGTCTGCAAAATTTACTACCTTCTTGGACTCCTTAAAGGCTGAAGCCATGAAATCGTGTTCTTTACCCAATGGTAATTCTAACAAGTTCTTCTTTCCATTGGTGCGGCTCATCTGGCGCTTCATTGCGGGATTATAATTTACTGTTGCACCAGCGAATGAATCCCCATTTGTGAATTTTCGAGACGGTATGTCAGTAAAGACTTCTGATACTGGTGCAGAATAGTCATCATCGCCACCATACTCTGATGCTTCAGAAGGAGGATGGATACTGGATACTTCTCTATTAATAGTAACCGAAAACTCGTGGTTTCTATTTTCTTCCGATTCTTCTACAAGGATCACGCCGGAAAATAAATAAAAAAAGAGAAGAAGCATAAGAAAATGAAATCAACTATTTTTTTTGTGAATACCGGGATTAGAGTAGGAGTCGATCAACTTTGAGATGACTTTGGTTCTTGATACGACAAATATATTGCATGTGGTAGTGACGAAGTTCAGAAGTGTTGTCGGTACATCTTGACCCTGCAATTTCCTATGTAGTTGCAAACATAAATATTTAATGTTATTCTTAAAATGTCATTGTTTTTCTGCAAAACACTATGAACGGATGATTTCAGGATTAGTACTACCTTCCGACGAAGTTTGAAGAACTAGAAGAACCCAATACCAAATTGTTACACCCGGCTCTTGTAATGTACTTCAAGAGTGCATAAGCTGGATTTTCATCCTCCAAAATCAAAGTCTCCATCTACACAGAATATAAAACCGAGATTTTGACTACGTCAAGCAAATCAAGAAAAAGGATCTATTGCGAAATGGCATGACACAAACTAATTAGTACCTCTTTCGATCTGCACAGTGTCTTGAATGGTAGAAAGACTTCTTGGCATTTTGCTTTCACTTCTTGCCTATACTTAGCTACAATGGTCGGATCCATTTCGCTGATGTGGATACGATTTCCCGCTGCAAGAAAAAAAAAAAAAAACGAATGCAAAAGAGTAAACATTGTTGTTATCATTAATAACATAAGGGAGCACTTTCAACACATAAATTATAGAGATGGGGAGAGGGATATATACATGGAGTTGGAATGGTATTAAGTGGAGGCATGACATGAACAAGAACGAATCGATCTGCAATGGAAATAAGATTATCAACCGCCCAACGAACAGCTTGTCGACTACCCATACTACTTCCCCTTACTGCCACAGCCACCAATGTTGTGCTTGCCATTGATGTTGGTGATAATGAATGACTACCATCGCTACTGGTAGTTTTAGTACTTGTTGTTTTAGTACTAGACATTTAATTAGCTTAATTTGAACAGATTGTTTTTGTCAAAAACTCTTTCTAACATGAACCCTAGCTACTTCTGGATTGCAGAAATGAAATTGGACTCTTTTTTCTGATTCTGCAATGGAGAGGTAATTGTTGAAACTGAAACCCGGAAGCTGAAAAGTCTTCGAGTTGACAATTTAACCGTTAAAAGTGGTGGGGTGCGACTAAGTGTATATTTGTCCCAGTGTATTCTTATTTTTCCTTGTCTAACTCACCGATAATTTGTTGCTTGGACCGACTTTTATGTCAAGTGGACATTTTTTCGAAATCTGATCATTAGTATCAATCTACCAGAGTACCAGTCTACCACTGCACCACTGTCATGAACTATCGAGAGCGCCAGAATATGGAATAAACAAGAAACTGAAGTCATGAAAACCATGGACTATGGCGATCGCTAGAATTTCAACAAAAATCGTGAGACAATGCAATTTACCGGTGTGAAATTTTAACTTAATAATTAGCAGAGTCCACTGTGTAGTTTGTCACGAGTCTCGGGACAGAAGTAGCGAAGGGAATATACTCTGCCAAATTAATGGTTAACGTGCAAACCACTAGGAGTCAAAGTTCCCATAAGAAAATGTTGAAAAGTGTCTACAATATGTGTATCAAAAGAAATCTCCTCAAAACATGCATGCACTAGCTAGAAGTCCATTTCAACGGTGAAAATGAACCGAACCGAACCGTTAATCCACCCGCTGCTGATCAAGAAAGTAAAGAAACTAGTAAAGCTAAGGAAAAGACGAGTGAGGGGTGACGAATCAAGAAGAAAGCTAGAAAACTTGGAAGAAGAGGTTTCTGAAAAGAAAAGGTAGATTATGTTTGGAGAAAGGTATCAAACTAGTAAAAGTTACAAAAAAAGAAAAAAATGAGGATTTTATAGGGATTGCCAAACACGCTTTGAATGAAAGAGGCTGGCAATGGCATATATGCATTCCCTTCGTAATGTATGAGGAAGGAACTACTTTTTGGGCTAATTTTTTTTGTTGTCTCTCGCTTTCCCAGTGTACTATAAAAGCTTAAATACATAATATGCACTTTGAGTATTCATTGAAGAAAGAATCAAATGTGAACTTTACACTTTTCCATGGGACGGGACAAATCATTTGAAGTTTATAAATACAAAACTTAGAACCAAAACAAACTAGTTAGCTCATTCAAGGGTTATGATTGTTGTGTTCAATTGAGATGGCAACTCGTGATGGAACTGCTGGTTTAACATACTTGAGAGGATGCTTAATCAAATTTCTAATGGTGGGAACTTTAGCGACTGTTGTTTTTTCAAGATCTTCGTTATCGTCTGAAGAAAATCAGTTGCTTTGTATCAGTGAATGTACTACGTGTCCAGTTATTTGTTCATCACCACCTCTCTTATTGCCTCCGTCTCCTCCATCACCTCGGTCATCGTCGCCCCCACCATCACCATCAACCATTCACTACCCAACTCCTAAGTCTCCTACCACTCACTCGCCACCGCCACCACCACCACCATCACCCAAAAAACCAACTCCAACGCCAACACAAACATCGCCAAAACCACCACCACCACCGTCTGAAATTTCATGGGAAAACATGCCACCACCAACCACTAATGGAATTATACCTTCATCCCCATCATCAACGACCAATGGACCTCATAACTATCCAAATCCCTACTATTACTTTTATACATCCCAAGCAACTCAAATTTTGTATCCTTATTATTTTGCATCGTTCTTTCTTCTATTTCTGGCATGTTGTCATCAATGTCGCGGGATGAGCCTCTCTTGGGACTAACTCTTCAAATTCCAGAGGTTTTTTTGGAAGAAACTCCAACATGATTTAAGTGGTAGAAAGTTTCAAGCCGTAGTATATGCAATTTATAGTTTTGGGTACTTTTATTATGTATTTGTACTAGCCCTTAACCCGTGCTTAACGACACACCATGATGTCTTTAGTTCATTTTTAATATATCGTATAATTTGTGTCCCGAATACTTATCAACTCCTTATGATTTAATATTTGTTTGCCATAAAAATAGTTAGGATTTTCCTCTCTTTTTACTTTGTTTTTTTCCTTTAATATGTTACCGCCCGAGATTTGCTCAAACGAAAGAAATATAATCTTAACTTCCGGACACTTTTTTATTTAGGTTCATTGCTTATAATGAGATAATGCTCTACATGAATATGGAAGTTTAAATATTTTTTGAAAATATGTCGTCGGCGCTCATCTCGGTGAAATCAACTAATCAATATCGTCCATAAAAGTCTCCACATGCTCCTATTTCGCTCCCGCCTCGACTCATGTATCATGGTCATGTTGTCGATCCTCCAAATAGGCAGAGAATAGTATGTTTTTTGCATCGAACGAATGATACAAACTATCCAATGTGACACGATTTTCCTATAATTTTTCAACACCCATTAGATGATAATGTTTAAAATGTGTACCCATTACCTTTTCAAGGGATTGTATATATGAGAACCTCTGCCATTAAATCTTCAACAAAGTATTGTGCCCAACAATTCGTCTTAACGAAGGCTTTAGTAACTTCAAAAGTCTTGGACATTTTGTCACTTCCGTATGTTCCTACCTTCACTTGGAATACAATCGCGACACATTACCTCATAAAGAACCTTGAACACATATTGTACTCCATGATCCTAGATCCTTTACCAAAAGTTGACATATTCTACGTTGAATATTTATAAAAAAAAATTATGGTATTGTGGATCGTTGCTTTCTAAGACTGTAGTTTTCAAAATTGGCCTCTTCAAGTCCCACGGCTTTCAAAGTTTATATATCTTGTTTGTTTTTAACATTTTAGTTATCCATATTATGTTTGTTACTAACTTTAAACTTGATGTCATCTTCTCTTATGAACTTTATGTGATTTCATAATCGAAATAGTTATACCTCTTTCATTCGTATCAAGTAATCCGTTGTATATCCCAACAATTCTTCTACAACAATTCCTTTTTTTTTCTTAGTTTCGAACCATCGCAGCCATTATTGTCAAACGCAATCTGTCTAATTTTTGTTGATGTTATGCATTTAAAATTTTAATTTTTCTTAAATAAATATTTTGTGCAAAAACTAAAAAAAAAAAAAAAAAAAACATAAGTATTACATCGGGTCTAAGTTACTATATCCAAAATACTCGAGGACATCGCTCGGTGCCTTGTTTCCTCAAATTCCTCGTTGCATTCTAGACGGGTATAGGCAACACCAATCATTTACAAAGTGAGCTATTTGCGCAAGTGTGGTCAATGTATCCCTTGCCAATAATAATAACAACAAATCAATTTTTCAAGGCATCCAATTGTAAATGGTATCAATCTAATAGATTTAAATTATACCTCAATCTTAGATATCACCTTCTTTTCACATAACATAGCAATTGAGGAAGGACAAATCTTGACCACTCTTTACATAGGTAGAGTTAGCCAAACTATGTTTTGCAATTGTCTTACGTGAAAATTATTATTAATCCATATTTTAGTCGGCTCCTATCGAATTTTATCTAATTAGTCCTATAGAAAGTTAATCTTAAATTTTTGACCTTATCTCTTGACCAAATTATTGAAGTATTCTCGGTCATGTTCTGCGTGTGATCTACCCATCTCGTGTCTACTCTACCTTCTAACCCAAGTGAATGAAACCTATACGTATTGATCCGTAATTTGATATTGTTGATTTGTCATCAAGAGTTCGCATGATTTGAGAATGTAAAATATAAAAAATATTCTATAAACATCGGAGGCGAAATTTAGAGTTTTTTATGATGATTTTGAAGAACAAACATAATTTTCAAACAAATATTTTAGAATGCAAATACATCTTCCCGGTAAATAAGGTTTTATATCTGCCCCCACCGCCACCTTTACCACCTTAACCATCACCTTAACCATTTATTAAAGGGACATTTATAATAGAAATTTAATTAATCATTTATCTTTGCCAATGACAAATCCTGACAACTATTTACATAAGCAAATCGATAATAAATAATTTCATATGTTCTGATCTTGATTCGTGTCGTTCGTTTAGTTATTACATAACATGGCAATTGATTGCACCAATTTTTTAAAATGGACATGTGTTTTATCGAGTTTATTTTAACATTAGAATGATCAACCACGTTTTATACTTTATAATATAACGTTACACATTTTGTGGCGTTACGAAATTAGCATAATATGTCTTTATTCACCAATACCCGCCACCACCATAAAACCATATGAATCCACTTTTTTTTCCACCACCACCTAGTGGCGGAGCCAAGGGTTGACTAACCTCTCTAACCCCTTAAATTTTTAATAACTTCATAAATTTTTTAGTTTATTTTATAAATAGTACTTTGTCCATATATATTTATGGTTTAGTCCACCAAAGTTTACATGTTTCTTTTTTTTAAAAAAAGAGGCCTCCTCAATGTCAATTTTTGACTCCACCACTGCCACCATCACTGTCGCCCATCCCATTAGGTTGTTGGACGCAATTCTAATTTGCAATCACAAATGCCATGTATGAGGTTTAGATTGAACAAAATTTCGTCAATTGATTAGTTTCATTATTTTTTTTCCGTGTATATATTCTTTTTTTGTATTTCAATCAATTTTATTGCAATCATGAGGTTGGATACAGGTGAAAAATGGACTTTGTATCCCATTTTACGATAAACGAACAAAAATAAATATAATTGTGCTTGGCTCCGCCCTTAACCACCACTAATCTTTCGGCCTCCACCTCTTCTACTACTCATTGTCGCAGAAAATGTCTATTGATTCTATTTATCAAAATAACTTATTAATAGAAATAAATATTATAATTAATTAAGAAAACATTTATAATTAAAAAATGATTAGTCATTTATTATAAGAAATTAGTGAAACACTAATTAATAAAACACTTTATAATGAATAGATTATTTATTATGTGCAATTAGTGAAACACTAATTAATAAAGCAATTATGGTATTTAAGTTGAACAAACCACCACTGTTGATTTATCTTTTCTATCAATTCCAACCAAGGTGGAACACTGGTTAGAGGCCACTCTTATGACACAATAGGTCAAGAGTTCGAACCTCCCCATTATAATTTTTGAAATTCCATATCTTGATTTGAGTATTCATTTTTCATTCATAATATTGGAATTAATGCCACGTGTGCGAGTTGTAGGGGGTGGTCAGGAGAACCACAACCCTTGATTTATCTTTCCCACGGACAAATCCTGACCACCACTCAGATAGGCAAACTTAGCCTAGCTTTGTTTTGTATTATTGATGTATAAATTTGAAAGCTGCAGAAAATCATTTATCACGTCTTGTTACATTTCCTCTAGAATCGTTCTATATGGGTGGTTCCCCCTTAATGTGAAATTTGAGTTTGTTAATTATCTATTGTATAAATTTAAATTTGAAAAATATTTGGAAAAATGATTCCACATATTTCATTGATTTTAGGCTCCTCATTGATTTTTGCTTCCTCATATACTTTGTGCAATATAATTATCACGACGGTAGGTGAATGAAATAAGTGACTAATTACTCATGAATGTTACATTACTTGACTGATTTATTTATAAGGTTTTCATCTGGTCACGAGATGTGTTGTACTGCGTATTGTCTTCGAGTTAAGTATAGACTAAATAGTCCACTCTTGTTGAGTTATTTTGACGTTGTATTTCATTAAAAGAGGTAAGTTAGAAAAGAAAGTTGACATGTTGGAGTAAATTGATCTAGTGGTTACTTATTCAAAGATAAAACAGATGCATTTATCACCATTAGTAGAATGCCAGTATGCGGAGTTTTAAGTTTTAGGGATTTTTATAAAGTGCCCATGTGGGTAAATGCATTTAAGAAAATGCCCACGTTTTTTTCATTATATATTAAATGCCCATCGATTGACCTTTTCCGTCCCGTTTTTTTGAAAAAACGGCTAACGGATGTTACTGTGTACGTGGCGATATTCCATGCTTGAGAAAAAGACATCTAAGCCCTAAATTGTGTGACTAGGGCCTGGTTAAACCGTGACACTACCTAGTTAAATCATACGGTTGTAAACTTTGTTCACATGATGAATGGTTAAGATCGATCATTCTTTGGATGGTGTCCAAGATTGCACCATGTTCTTCTCCGGCACCGGTGCCTTCTCCGGTCTAGAAATCACTTTGGTGGGAATACGATTAGGGTTTGCATTATTCACAATCGGAGATCACCAATCAATTTAAAATTACAACTTCCCAATCGATGAATTAGCAATAGAAATTAAATTGACATACAATATAATCACCAAATTTCTTTAAGAACCAAAACTAATTAGGTCTTCATATCGCAAATTCGAGCCGCACTCTTTGCCATTCTAAGAACCCCCAAAATCCATGTTTTGTTGTTTGTAAATTCAAATTGAATATGAACCCAGCCAATGAAAGCAACAATAACTCTTGTTTCAATCGACCCCGAACTAAATAGATTATTCTCAAGCAAATCCCGATCGAGAGACTTTGTTCTTTGCATCTACGAAAAACTCCTACTTAAACCCAATTCGAACTGTTTCAAAATCCTCCAATCTGTTGTTGTTGTTGTTAGAATCGAGGAAGAACAAATCTACAATTGTTTGAGAGATAAACAACAAAACAACCACGAATCTCATATCCGTTCCCTCGTTCCTTTATCGGCTTCACTTCTCTGTAGCATTTTGATATCAAACGACTAAGGAAATTAAGTTTGCAGTAAGATAAGGTAATGAACCCTAAGAAAATGTTAGTAGGACACGTGGTAATTAAGTGGAAGCTCTCATTAGGCCTCTTCCTATGCACATGCCAAAAAAATGGTGTTTGGCATGCCAGGTGGCATGCCAAACCATGTGCGCCACTATGGGGAAACGGCTTAGCGATCGAATCCCTAGCGATGCGATATTGACAATATCGCCAGCGATAAAGACTTTATCGCTGGCGATATTGTCAATATCGCTCGTTAAAAAACAATAACTTATTTGGCGATACAATGGTTATCGCCAAGTAGTTATTCTACAGACTAGTCCCCTATGGTTCCTATATATACGTCATTTTACCTCGACAGAAAACTCACACCTGCTTCTAAAGATATTACTCATTTATTCTCAATTTTAAGCTTCACAATGTCGAGATCCAATGAAGAAAGGGATATTATTATGAATATGTTCAGGTTCTGACAAGAAAGTTATCGTATGAGGTTGCAAGAAATTGACGAAGAGGAAGGCGAAGATGAGAATCTAATCGAAACTATGATGCTTGTACATACGGGTCAAATACCAAGAGCTCCGAGCCCAAAGAAGTATTATCAAGAAGATATACGTATCGAGGGAGGGAATTTTACCATCGAAGCTCATGCACGATTATTTTCTTCCCAATTGTGTGTACTCTGATCGAGATTTTCAAGGTCGATTCCGCATGCCTCGTCATCTGGTGAAAAAGATTATTGAAGAGCTTTGTCGAGTGGAACCTCAATTCAATTATCGGTTTGATGCACCGAATATTAGAGTCATAGTCCTGAACAAAAAGTTACTTCGGCTTTAAGGATTCTAGGTTATGGAACTCCGGCGGATGCGAATGATGAGTACCTTCGTATGGGTAAAACAACTTCTTACACTTACCTTTCATTGTTACGTGAAGTAATGATTAATCATTTTGGTCCAACATATTTACGAAAACCAACCGAAGATGTTAGACAAATATTAAGGGAGAATGAGGAAAGGGATTCCCGTGAATGCTAGGTAGTCTCGATTGTATGCATTGGGTATGGCATGGATGCCTGTTTATTGGGCTGGTCAATATAAAGGTCATTATCCAAAACCAACAGTTATCCTGAAAACTGCCGCTTCTTACGATTGTTGGATATGGCACGCTTTTTTGGTCTTCCGGTTCACAAAATGATATTAATGTTTTGCACAAGTCGCCTCTCGTTTGAAGATTTGAAGTATGGAATTTATCCATCTGTCCGTTTCATGATCAACGGCCATCGAGTACACTCATGGCTATTATCTCAAGGGATGGTATCTACCCAAAATGGTCCACCTTGGTTCAATGCTACTGTCGGCCTCCCTGCTGGTGCATTGGGCCATTCATACTGATATTTTAACGATGCCCAAATGGCACCGAGGAAGGATGTGGAACGCGCTTTTGGAATTTTGAAGAGGAAGTTCGCTATCATTTGTGGCCCATATCGTGGGTTGAGTCCTCGTGAAATGCACAAGACTATGCTCACTTGCATAATTCTTCATAACATGGTAATTCGGGAAACCGGACGTGATTCGGATTGGATTAACTATGATGATGAAGATTTGAGGCCGGAGATTCGACACGAAAGAGGCCTCCTGCAAGGAATTATGGTCAAATGACTAACTACATTGAACCGTAATTTGTATGACCCGTTAAGAGATGATCGGAGATTGAATCTTTGGGCAGAGCATGGAAGATGATTTTATGTATTTTTCTTAATGTTTTAGCTTCAGTTTAAGTTATGTTATGTATTGTTATTTTTCTAATTAATAAGCTTCAACATTTCATTTCAAACTAATATTAATTGGAATGCATAACAACATATCAAATTAAAACTTAAACTAGAACATTAAAACTTAAACTCCGCCATTAAACTAGATAGAAACTAGTACATTAATCATTTAGAGGAATTATTTCATCAAACTCATCATCAGTTTCATCATCATCATCATCTTCTTCATCACGGTTGTTAGTAAATCCGACTTGCTTTTCAATGTGCTTGAATCTGTCAAATTCGATTTGCCATACATGCGGTTGTTGGGCGTTCATAATTGAGGTGTTAGCTTGAAGAATGTTATGCTTGTCATAGTCAAACCGGAATTTTTCTTGAGAAAGACGACTTTTCTTACTTTCCTAGGTTTTGAATTTTCCTTTGAATGGATCTTTCCTTCGCGATGGTCTTTTGATAATCCATAAACTCCGCCATGTTAAATCCTACGGAACTCCCTCCTTCTTGAGCTAATTTTCTAGCCGTTTTTGCCTTATTCCTCCTGGAAGTTTTCCCTTAGTATTACCATCAATATAATTATTGAAAACTACGTTGGAATTTGAGCTTGTAGGGGTATCTCGGTGAAGAATTTGTTGGACCATGTGAAAATGGTGAAGAATTTGGTGTTGAGGGAGAAGAATTATATGGTGACTTTTCAGTACTATTTGATTATTTGCTAAGTAATCGGGATTATATTTGTTCAAACCCTTCAAAATATGATAACTTGACTTTCGAAAGCAAACAGGTTTACCATGTTTTCATTGCCAATCTGTACGAACCTCTCTTTCAAAATCAACATCAGGTCGACCACTTTGTCCTTTCCTTTTCTCTTGGCTTGCATTATCAATGCAACATAAGCGGCTACTTCGGTTGATTACAATGAAGTGTTACGACAATCCTTTTGCATCACGACCATTGATGTTCATGGTTTGTTCTTCATATTTTTGAAATATATTATCCCACATGGTGTTACCATGTTGTTGTGCACCACCGATACAATCTTGGGTAAAAAAAACATAATTACGACAAATACATTCATCTTCTATCATGGTGTATTTTGCACACGGACTCGATTCTTCTTACCTTTGCCTTGAGTTTGTGCTTGTGAATCCATTTTATAAGAAAATATAATTGTAGAGGAGTTGTGATAGTTTTAGATTTGAAAAGATTGAGAAATTAAGAAATTCTAGAGAGTTTTAGAATTTTTGGTGTGAGTTGATATGAGTTTGAAATCGGTATTTATAGAGGGAAATTGTAGCCGTTAGATGAAGATCTGATGAGCGATTATCGAGTATCGGCGGCGACTTGACTGCCGTCGAATGAATGACCATCGAACGACAGTTTGACCATCGAGCGGCGAAGACTCTATCGCTCGGGAAACTGTCGCGTATGCCTATATGCAGAGAAATAACATATTGGCATATGAGTTTGGCAGTTTGGCATACCCATAGTGGGTGCATATATGCCAAATACCATGTTTTGGCATGTGCATAGGAAGAGGCCTTACACGATGGAGAAAACTAATGTCTATACTCTTATCACATGAAACGTGGTGGGTAAATGGACACGTTCATCACTTCTCTTTAAGTTCTTAACCACCGTTTGGATCGTTAGTATTATCCTTGCATTTTCACCGTCGATTAACCAAACAAACGGTGGAAGATGATATTATGATATAGGGCAGTTTAGTAATTGCGCCCACCAAAATCTCATATCATTAGATGAGAAATTGACAAAGTCAACGAGATTTTACTGGTTTGGTGGGCCCCGAGACGGAAAAACAAGCGGCATGGGCATTTAATATATAATGAAAAAACGTGGGCATTTTATTAAATGCATTTCCCACATGGACACTTTATAAAAATCCCTAAGTTTTTACACAGTGTTTTATTAGAGTTGTAATCTTTATAATTCTCATCCCAGAAGTCCAAAACTACATAAGATTATATGAGATGGTAAGAATGTGATTGTCCGATTAAAGTTGAAATTCTAGAGATTCACGTAATCTAATTCTATCTGTTTATTTAGTTTAAAAAATCAACGGAACTTCATAACTGATTGGCATGTAATACCTTGCAATTGCAACAAGATAGGTGAAACGAGAGAAACAAGAAAAACGGAGGAGTAGGAAAAGAAGAGAGAACAAGAACTGAAACAAGATAGGTGAAACGAGGGGATGATTTAGGTTTTCGTGAGGGTATTTTAGGACTTTCCTCTTTAATTATTTTTCTAACTATACACGCATGCATTGCACGTGCTTACTTAACTAGGCATTGACGGAAAACTTAACATAGAGGGGGTTTCACCTATTATCGATATTAAAAGGGGGTAATGCAAAATAGGCATCTTTTTTGAGGGGTCGAAGTTGTACAATTCATCAATCAATCAATGGATTCATCAGAAGATTTAACAACGGTTACATCAAATGTTCTACCTCTTGCTTCTGTTGCTCAACAACCATATTGTTCAGAACTTCTTTCATTTACTCTTAAACGTCTTCATATGGTCTCATCAGATCCCTTCTAAATCTACTTCTCTTTATCTAGATCATTTGATGTTGTGAAAATCATAAAATATGTGTTCTTATTGATTATTGTTTTACGCGAACCAGGAGTACGCTACGGTGGATTCGGAGAGAATTAGGAGACAAATGCAAGAAGTTGCAATTGGGAATTATAGAGCGTTTATTGCTGCTGCTGATGCTTTAGTTGCAATTCGTGAACAAGTTTACTCCACAATATATTGTTTAACTTTATAATTAGGGTTAATATACTCATACGTTAATCATACCTTTATTGATCCTATAGTCATTTCCTAGTCGAACTTGGATTATAATCAAGGTCACTTTGTTTGTCTCGTCATTACGTTTTGAATTTTTTTTTACAAAGTGTGTCTTAATAGGTTAAGGAAAAAGAATTGGTGGTGTACTTAATCTTGGTACTCTTTTCTTAATAGATTACACAATCCCTTGTAATGATTAGTATCGCTAGATTTTATTCTAGCATATGTTTATAATTTGGTAGTTATCTTTATACTCGTTGCATAATTTTATTCCAACTATATAAGTTTTCAATCTCTAATTTGGAAGATATGTCAATTCGAAGTTTGCTTATATTGTTGATATGAAGAAATAAATGGAAAAAATTGTAAAATCACTGCATTTACTTGTTTCCGAGTGGAAAGAATATAATTTTTCTCTCGGCAAAATTTTGTTACTAAGCTAGTTTACTCGACTCACACGCTAATATAAGAAGTTAAATTATTCTGAATTTTTGTTGATTTCTTCAGAAACTTCATTAGCTTTAGAAAATAGAATTTTCTTAAAAGGAATTGATCCTAAAACATAATACAACTTCCTGCATGCTCCTTTAAAAAGCATTATGTGTGATAGTTTCATCTAATTGGTTAACTAGTTAACTACTAATCCAAGTTATTATGTGTGCCAAAAGTTTTGTATCTGGCTACATAACCATTTAAGATTAAATCAAAAGACGGTGCATAAGCATCGTGTCCACACTCATCAGTGAGTATGCACAAAATCAAAAGTACTTAATCCAAGCCAAATTTAAAGGAAAAAAAGATGAGACAGATGCGAGACTGAAACGTGGGAAAGAGATAGGTGATATGGCTTCCATCCGAATTTCACACCAAAAGCACACCTTATTATTCCATGGTGGTGAATGACGCCAACTTCTTTCCCACATCTTTCTGATTCTTTGTGTCCCTCGTAAAGGTATAAACCGATGTATATGGATGCGAAAAGCGCACTATCCGTATTTGAATCTGAATATCATATATACTATCCGTATTCGATTCAAAATCTGAACGACTTCTTTTTTCACTCTAAATTTTTATCCGGATACAATAATTTTTCGATCCATAATCATTTGAAAAAATAACAATAAAATATTTAAAAATTAATTGCTATAAGTTAAGAAAATATACCTTAGTATCCGAGTTCGTATCCGGATCAGTACATACATTCGGATAAAAAATTCTGAAAAGCGTTTTCGAATAATATTTGATACTTTGGATACAAATTCAAGCGAATATTGAGCTTTCAGACATCCATTGACACCATTAGCCCCACGTCTAGTCAGCAGGTCGGCACAAACACCATGTTTGTTTGCGGCTGACTCGCGATCTGGATCTTAGTCAACCCATGACTCATCGCGAGTCAAATATCAGACCGTTTTTTTTCCATTTTGAGTCATATCTAACTCTACCTCTAACTCGAGACCTAACCTCGACTCGGACCGGTTGAGTCGGGTAACAAGATACCCCTAACTTATGGGACTAAACCACTCGACTCATATATTTTTAAGTCAGTTGAATCAGATCTGACTCAAAACAAACATATTGAGTCGATCGGCCTAGAATCGGATGATTTCGGTCGGACTGCAGGGCGATCCAGATCCAGATGACTAAGAACATGTTTGTTTTCTCCTGACTCACCTGACTCGTCTGGATCTGACTCATCTGGATCTGATTGAAATCACCTGACTCATCTGGATTTGACTCAATATGTTTGTTCTTTGAGTCGGGGGTTTTCTACACAAAAGTAGAAAACCAAAAGTGTTGTTATTAGGAGGGAAAGAATGGATGTGAGGAGGGAAGGATTATGGGGAGGGAGCTAGAATTTGGTGGGAGGGAAAAACTATATAAAATCTAAATGAAATGTCATGAATATCCCTTAAACTAATTAACCTATCAAACCCGACGGTCATCCAATGTACATTTTCATCTTTTGCCTCAATCGACGGAAGCATTAGTCTTTCCATCTTTGTTTTAAACTCGATTCAAAGAATTGATATCTGTTGAATTTGTTTTTTTCCTTTCAAATATGTATAAACACAGATCATTAAGCAATTGTAAAGAGAGATCCGACTATTTTATGAGTATTGAGACAGGAATGGTGAACATATATTAATGGCGGCAGGAGAAGATTGGTTGAATTATTGTTTTTCCAAAAGCTACGAGACTTGGATATTGATTTATTTGTGAGATTTAATGAAAATCATTGTTTGAAAAATTAGAAAAAATATATTAGTATAGAACATCATCCGTGTAGGAATGCTTCAAAAAATAAATTCATGTATGCTTAATGATCAGCAATTGAATCTAGTTTTTCCTTAAACTCAGCGGATTGTTCATGCCTTTCTTGAGTTGTTCTTCGTCGTTTTAGAAAAGCAGAAGAAGGGTACGATTGACATTTACAAAAATCATATATATTTGAATAGGATTTGTCTTTGATCATGGATTGACCCGGTTTTAGAAAATTTATTTCCCTCCTCGTATCCGATCTTTCCCTCCTAATAACATTACTCAAAACCAATGAACATCCGTGTGGTTGAAATATTGAAAAACAAATGGGTGGAAATAACTTTCTAGTACGATAGACCAAGACTAAGGTCCAGGAAAAATCAAAACCAGTTCAGTAACTCAAAACTCTTTGAACTCCTCCCGGATCTGGAAAAACCAAAATTCCTGGATCAGTAAAATTTCTTTTCAAAAAATTCGATCCCTAAATTTCATAGGGTCGAATTTGTATAATTCATCAATCAATCGATGGATTCATCAGAAGATTCAACAATGGTGGCATCAAATCTTCTACCTCTTGCTTCTGTTGCTCAACAACCATATGTTTCTGAACTTCTTTCATTTACTCTTGAACGTCTTCATAAGGTATCTCATCAGATCCCTTCAAAATCCATTTCTATTTATCTTAAATCATTTGATGTTATGAAAATCAAAAAATGTGTGTTCTTGTTGATTGTTGTTTTTCTGTAGGAACCGGAGCTGCTACGAGTGGATTCAGAGAGAATTCGGAGGCAAATGCAAGAAGTTGCAGTTGGGAATTATAGAGCGTTTATTGCTGCTGCTGATGCTTTAGTTGCGATTCGAGAACAAGTTTCTGCTGTTGATAAACATCTTGAAGCCACGGTATTATTATTATTTATTTATTTTGATTTAAAGTTCTTTAAATTGTAGTGGTAATTCGAGTGATTGAATTTAATGTGCATTTTAGGCTCAAATTTGACTTGAATTAGACGATTATGCAACAAATTTTGGAAGAATATTAGTAATTTAAGTGACAAATTTTACTGACTTTGTGAACTGAATTAAGAGGAGGTACATTGTGACGAAGAATATATTGAATCATAGAAAAATGAACTTGGCCTCAATTTATCTATAGAATTTATTCATTAAGTGATTTTGTAGTAGAGGTAGAGATTTATCTATAGAATTTACTATTTCTGGTACATTTACTTTGTCACAAATTTGAGAAATTAGTATTTTGTGCACTGTGCAACAAGTATTTTGTAGAGTCTATTTGGCAACATTAGCTTTCCCGTTGAAACTTAAGCTTGTGATGAGAGGCAATTACTGATGCTCGTTCTGTAATATTATTTTGTGGGCATATTGGGTAATCTTTTACACAGTAGCGCTGCTTAATTGGTGTATGTTCTATTAAAATGGAAATCGTTTAGCTAAGATTTTGTTTTCCAAACAGATAAATGAGATTCCAAAGCTTACATCCGGTTGCACCGAGTTCATTGACTCTGCACAGCAGATTTTGGAGAAGAGAAAGCTGAACCGAACATTACTAGCCAACCACAGTACATTGCTCGACTTGCTTGAAATACCTCAGCTTATGGACACGTAAGTGTTTTTAATTTTAAACTGAAATTTGCCGTCATTCAGAAACTAGTGGAGACTATGTTGGACCAATTTTTAAGGGCTCAAAGTTTCATCTTGCTGTAGATGTGTAAGGAATGGAAATTATGACGAGGCCCTGGATTTGGAAGCCTTTGTTTGCAAACTGTCAACGATGCATCCGAAGTAAGTTTCAGTAATTATCTGATCAAAAAAAAAAAAAAAGTTTTACTAGTTACTCCCAATTTTAAAATAAAAGTGTAGAGTCTTTAATCCGTGGAATTGAAACTTCTGTTTTTTCTTGGCCAAGGCTACCTGTCATTCAGGCACTAGCAGCGGAAGTTGCACATACAACCCAATCTCTTCTGTCTCAGCTTCTCCAAAAACTCCGGTCTAATATCCAGGTACTATATTGTAAACATAAGAAACACAACTACACAAGCAGTAAAATATTCCCTCACTTATCCATTTTTTCTTTTTCTAGAGACTCTTAAATATGATGTTAGTACACAAGATCTAATCTTTCCCATTGGATGGTTTTTAATGCAGTTGCCCGAATGTCTTCGTATAATTGGACATTTACGCCGAATTGGAGTATTTACTGAGTCTGAAATGCGTTTACAGGTACTGCTATGATCTCTCTATATATTTTAAAAGGCATTCCTGTTGATATCTAATTTATGGTAGGCTAAAGTGATAAAAAGTTATTCTTGTTGTTACCAAACTTTATGCTTTCACGGGTATAGATATTTATGTTTCCTTATTCTGGCTCTGTTTCTAACAGAAATTCCTTTTCGTTGGAGTCAGTTTTGAGATGCAGAGAATCGTGGCTTGCAGGCATTCTCGATGACTTAGACCAGAGAAATGCGTATGACTACTTAAAAGGGATGGTGAACTGTTTTAGAATGCATCTATTTGACGTTGTTAATCAATACAGAGCAATTTTTGCTGACGATAAATCTGGAAGTGAGCAAAACTATGATGGTGGTCTTCTGTTTAGTTGGGCTATGCATCAAATTACCTCTCTCCTCAAAACTCTTAAAACCATGCTTCCAAAGATTACCGAGGGTGGATCACTGTCAAATATCTTAGATCAGTGCATGGTAAAAAATTTGCCTCCATGATATCGTCTTTTACATACTTTACCTTGCAAGATTATACATTCCCTCCGATTTGTACATTTCTTGGAAGCTTGTGATCATGTAGCTCATCAACAAATAGTTGGTCATTTCCTCTTGTTGTTTAATTCAGCAATCAGTGATATTTCTTCCTTGATTATGTAAAACCAAACCAATAGAAATATTGATATGATAAATTGTACAGTGGATAGCATCCAGTTTAAGGGCTTGTTAGTCATAGCTCTTGGCTAGAAAAATTCTTCGAAAATAAACTGCTAGAAACTGATCACCTTTTTCTCGTGCCCTGACAGTATTGTGCCATGGGTCTTGGTTGGGTTGGACTGGATTTTCGAGGCTTGCTTCCACCACTTTTTGAAGAGTAAATGGCTTTCATTAGTTTATTTTCAACAACTTGTTTCCAGGTGATGTAGAATTCTGATCTTTATTCTTTCTTGCTTCAGTGCAGTACTCAACTTATTCTCGAAGAATATGGCCACAGCGGTTGAGAATTTTCAGGTATATTTGTAAGTTGTGGCTGAGATAGTTGATTGTAATACTGCTGTTAGAGTCGAGCTGGATGACTTTGTTTTGTTCAATGAGGAGTACATTAATCTTTTGTCACATTGGTTCAGAATCAACTTGAACTGTTGTACTTAGTGGTGATTGATTATGTTTCCTTTTTCAACGGGTATTGTTAGGTAGTTTTGGATTCACATCGGTGGGTTGCTGCGCTACCAACAGGATTTTCAACCAATGGTCCGTCTGCGGAGAGTCAAGAGGATGTGACTCCGCCCTCTTATTTAATGGAGCATCCACCTCTTGCCATATTTATTAATGGTGAGCGTGACTAACTTCCTTCTTGATTGTATTCGGTGTCCAAGTTAGCAAATAGACAGTTGGATCCACACAGTAGGCAATTATTTTGTGAAAATATTTCATATGGGTCTCAAAAGCTTTGGAGAAAATGTACGGTTATAGTGATTGTAGTGCTACATAAGTGTTGTTAATTAGATACTTACTGTAAAATATTTACGTAATAATATGTGCAAATTTAGTAATTGTATGCTATACAATAGTATGTCCATACAATATCTGAATTGTCGTAGCTTGAGATAGTGTATAAGATGATAAATGTTCCATGTGTTAAACATATATAAACCAACTAAAAAATGATCCATGTGCATTTGTCCGATACTGGTATGTGGTGTGGAGCACGACAAATCAGAAATTAGCAAAATGCAAAAGCAATCGTATGTGTCCCATTTTTAGTTAAATTTGTACGTGCTGATATAATGTTGTTACATAGACTCACAAGACAGTAACCCATAACGCACATCATGCTAAATCTTATGCACAGTCCCTCTACTGTTAAGGAAAAACACCTAACATACCGTGTGCAGAGTGCCATCAAGTTTGGGGCATGCGTATTCTAACAAGGTTATCTTGTTCAATCTCTTGTTGCAGGTGTCTCAGCCGCTATGAACGAATTGCGGCCATGTGCCCCAGTAAGCTTGAAACTTGTGGTGGCTCAGGAAGTTATTAAGGGACTCCGGGCAGTTTCAGACTCCCTGATGTTGTATAATGCTACAAGAATGCTGAGACAGAACGAGTCACAGCTTTTTCTCTCACTCTGCCGCGCATTCCTTGAGGTGAGAATTCGTGAAATCTATTAGACATACCACCTGTTGCACAACTTTCCGCCCCTTTCATCTTGCTTATCCCAAAAGCTTATATATATAATGGATTCAATCTTTAGGTCGCATATCCGCATTGTGCAACATGCTTTGGTCGATGTTATCCTGGTGGAGCTGCCTTGATCACAGAATCAAAAAGTTTGTTTGATGGAGTTAGCCAACTATTAGCAGTCGCTCCTCCTCCCCCTCCTCCTGCTCCTCCAAGGGAGCTTCCTAGAGTAGTTAATGAGTCCAAAGAAAAGCATGTTAGTCAAAATAATAGTGATCCAGTTGCAGTAGAAAATGGAGTCTCGCCAGATGCTCAAGCAGAACTTTCAGAACAGTCAGAGACACCTGAGGTGGATGGAAGCGAACAGACTTCTACTCCTGCTGAAAAGCAAGGAGAAGAAGCATAAATATCCATGTAATTGAACTTTGTTAGTATCTCTGAGTAAGTTAATATTTGATCACCATTTGTACCCTATAGCAATGTGTAGATGTAGATGAAGCCATTCTCCAGTACCACAACGACGAACAAATGCAGATTATAAGCGTATCCTTCACATTTCTTGGTTAGGTTTTGCCTCCAATATTTTTGTTACCATCAACAAGATATTTTTATATTCCACCATTTGTTAGATTCAAGAGAGCAGAGAAGCGAAAATGATATTCGAGTTCTTTAATGTTCCCGCAATAGAAAATTGAACGAGATCGAGATATTACAATGTTCTTCTGTTGCTGTTATACTGGTTAGATTTTGTGAGAATTACCACTAATTAAAAGATATTCCAATATCTATTTTCTTAACCTTTTTTTTTTTTTGCCATCCAAGTTGCAACCTAGAATACTGAATGGTGAATATTTTTCTTCTTGAATTTTCTTCATTCCTCTAATCATTTCAGTTATTTTCTCTGCAAATCATTCAAAATTTCATGTTCTCCTCTTGATTTTAATCAATTTACATACCTCTATTTCCTTTTTTGGGTGCTGATTTTTTCACATCTAATTTTTTTTCTAGTTTTTCTCCTGAATCGTCTAGTTAGAATCTTTGATTTTTTATGAGTTCTATAATCTATTGGTGATTTGTATTGATTGATCTCTCTCTAACTTGTATCTGATTTGATTTTGTTTAATTTTCTTTCCTTTTGTTCCATTTTAGGTCATGAGCTAATGGAGGTGTAAAAATAGAGTTTCAAAACATCATCATGAGATTCGTAACTCAGCAGTGGTACTTGAGAAGACGGGTCTAATTTGTATATTGGGTATGGTTCATTGATACTATTCTTCTTACACTAGATTGGTTTGGTTCTCTGTATGAATTTTTTGATTGATTAAGGGTTGAGTTATAAGATAAAAAACAGTTGGAGAATCCTATGGGGTGTTTGAGATCTACCTAGAGTAGGGATTTGTTTATACTATTAGTTGAGAAAGATTCTTAATTGATGTCAAGTTAATCTTTTCGGGAATGATCTTTATTTGGGTTATGCTTTTTATTCTCATTATGATTATCTCTGTTAGAAGGTTATTAAGATTATTAGGATTTATCCCTCCTGTGGGTTGCTTGTTGAAGTTAATCTTCTGCTTCAATGCATTAAAAGTTGTGTTCTCTTTTTTATTCTCTATTAGAAGGATTTATTTATTATAAAGCTGATTACAAGTAATTAAAAGTTAACTAATGGAATCTATGTTTGAAGAATGGATAATTCGGAAGTTGTATTACACTTGGCACTTATTCTTTTTAGTCCCATATGTTATTTTGAACTTCGAGTATAGAGACTAAGAATAATACTCTGTTCAATTCCTGCCATTTATTGTTTCTTATAAAAGAATGTGTTGTCAATTCTTAACTGCATGCTTGCCACTCAATTACTCTCCTCTGTCAATTGAACTTCTGAAATTGGTGATTTAGTCTAATGGGTCTGTTCACTTACCTGATATTAATTGTCACTTCTAAATTAATGAGTTGTCCTCAGCCTTAGCTTTAATCAGTTTCCTTTAGTAAGTGTTTTGAGATGGAATTCCCTGCTGCTCAAGTTAGATTTCTTGACTTAGATGAAGATGTTGAGGAATTTCCATTTAGATTTGATGCTCTTCTGTGTGATGATAGTCGTAGTTATCATAAGACTTCTGTCAAACACCATCTTAATAGGATTTGGACTATCTCCCCAGATTTTAAGCTTGCTAAGCCTTATATTCAGGGAATGGGTATTCAAAACTTGTTTGTAGTGATGTTCAAGAAGAGCCAAGATAGAGATATTGCCTTTGCTGCTAGACCTACCTTGTTGTTTGGTCAACTTTTTGCAGTTCAGCCATAAGGTGCATTGGAGTCCATCTTTGACTTGGTTTGGGAAACTACCCTAATGCCAGTGCAAATTCATATCCATTCTGATCTAGTTAACAAAAGGAGGTCTAGAGAGGTTTTGGATCAACTAGGAGATTTTGTTTCGGCAGACTCTCCAGCTGGGAATCTATATGAAGCTAGGTTGATGGTACCCTTGAGGTCTCCTCTGACAAGGAAAGTGGTCTTTAATACTAACATGAGAGCTTACTATATGACAACTTTTACCCTAAACTTCCTTTTCGTGATTGCAAGTAGTGTTTTGTGCTCTATCATGATGAGGTGAAATGTAAGGAGATTCAGTCGCGAATCTATGTCAGAGCTCTACCATCTCCATCTCCTCGGGCTACTCATGTTGCTGTTACTAATGTGAAGGTGCATCAAGAAGTTGGGGAGAGCTCTAAATCATCTATCTCTGCAAATGATGCCACTCCTTAGGACCACTCCAAGCCGTCTGCATTCTCTGTCAGTCTTCAGCCTTTTGGTAGCATTGGTAACATGGGCTTTACTTTCTCTTCTCATATTTTTTCCTCAGTTTTTCCTGCAATGTCTGATTTGACTATTAGGGAACCTTCTAATCCTTTTCAGTCGTCGTTGACTCTCCCTCATGCCCCTTGAATTCTTCTTGCTATGTGTCGCCATTTGATAATGTTTTGCTTGGGGATAATGGTACTATGCATGATAGAAAAGGAAAAAGGCCTAGAACAGTTTTTGAATTTGTTTTCTCAGGTTCTAGATCTTTTACTTCCTCCTCTTCAATGATGCCTACTCCTCGTTGGCCTCCTTTATCTTCTGTGCCTCCTTTTATTCCTCATTCTGATTCTTGTTTCAGTGTTGGAAGTTTGGGTATATCCTCGAGTCTGAGTTCTTCTGATACTAATGTTTTCTAGGCTTCTTCATGCTCTACTTTTTCTCAGACTGTTGTTTCTTCATATGGTTTTTCCTTTAGCTCTGCATCAGAAATGAATTATTCTACATAAGTTTTTATGCCCCTAAGCTTAGAGAATGAATTTTTGAGTGCTCCTGCACATAATGATGATTTTAAGGATTCTATCATACTTGAACCTATGCCATTAGTTTCTCTTCCACCAGAACCGATTATCACTGATGAAGAATTTGAAAAATAAGTTGATCTCATGATGATGGACCATGACTCTATGCCTGTTGAACCCTCCTTGGCTCATGACCCAGTAAGTTTCATTATCGATATCCTGTTTATTTGGTTTATGGTTTCTGCTTTACCGTCTTTTTCATGGTATTATTTTTGGTTGTTTTTTTTACTCAATTAGATCGTGTTTGCATTCTTAATTATGAAGTTCTTAAATTGGAATATCAATAGGTGTTGTTCCGAAAAAAAATGGAGACATTTGTTTAGTCTCTTTAGGAAATATACGCATCATTTACCTTTTGATTGGATAGTATCTGCTTATTAGAAACAATGGTTGATGCAGACAATGGTTGATGCAGACAATGGTTGATGCAGACACAATGGTTGATGCAGACACAGTTAAAAAATATACGCATCATTTACCTTTTGATTCTTAGACTATCATTCCTGCTGTTGGTAAGTCTGGGGGTCTGGCTTTTGGGTGCTTTGAAAAATCAAATATTGAAGTGTTAGGTTACTCTCGAAACATGATTCATATCTTGTGTGATGTCTCGCATGTTATCAAGAATTGTGTGATAACTTTTATTTATGGTTCTTTAAATCACGGTATGAGAAATCAATGGAATTTTCTTAGTAATATGAATGACAACAACAATAACCCCTGGCTTTTATTTGGAGACTTTAATTTTATCTTGCATAGCTCGGAAAAACAAGGTGGTAACCCTAATAGCTCTTTTCCACCTAATTTTTTTAGAGAGAATCTTTTAAAGATGAATATGAATTAAATTTTTTCTTATGGTAATCCTTTTACTTGGTGCAACAGAAGATTTAGGAATCCGATTGAATTGATTTTTGAAAAGTTGGATAGGGCATTCATGAATGATAAATGGGTCACAGTGCTTCCTCAAACTAGGGTCACTAATTTAGGGAGAATTTACTCTGATCACAGTCCTGTTTTAGTTAAATGCTTTCATTGGAACGTAACATTAATATTCAATATAAGTTTTTCAAATGCTGGCAACTAAACCCTGAATTCAAAGATATTTTAAATAATTCTTGGTTTAAGAGGGTTACTAGTTCTCCTACTTTTGTAGTTGTTAACAAGCTCAAGAATGTGAAATTTGACCTTAGTAAATGGAACATCAATTCTTTTGGGCATATTAAAACTACAATAGGTAGGCTTAATTTTGAGTTAGAAAAACTTCAAGCTCTGCCTTACTCTCCTCAAATAGGTATGAAATAGAACATAGTTTCTATAAACAAAAGTCTAGAATAAATGATTTTACTCGGATGATAGGAATACTCATTTTTCCATAATTCTTTTAATCTTAGAAAATGTATAATACCAATCACACTATTAGAGATGATCAAGGTAATTGGTTAGAAAACAGAGAACAAGTAGTTCAGTCGCTCTCTAAGCATTTTAAAAAGATTTACACTACTTCAAACCCTGGAAATAGTGACATTGAGGAAGCCTTAAGGTTTGTCAATCCCATAATTTCTGATGAAGTTAACTCCTCCTTGATTTCCATTCCTTCTACTCAAGAAATTAGGGATACGGTAAATACATTGGCCTCTTGGAGCTCTCCGGGGCCTGATGGGTTTCAGGCGGGTTTCTTTTAGGATAATTGGGATATTGTTCACCCTGAAGTAGTCTCTCATGTGCAGAATTTCTTCAAAAATAGATTTCTTTTAAAGCAAATTAATTTCTCCTTTATTTATTTAATTCCCGAAATAAAAAATGCTTCTTCTCCTCATGACTTTAGGCCTATTAGTTTATCTAATTTTGTGTATAAAATAATTTCGAAAATCTTGACTAATCGCTTGAAACCTCTTATGGACACTTTGGTTTCGCCTTTTCAGTCTGCTTTTGTTGCTAATCGTCAGATACATGATAATGTTGTCATCACTTATGAAGTTCTGCACTCATTTAAAAGGAAAAAGAAACACTCTAAAAATGGTCACCTAGCTATCAAGCTTGATCTTTCTAAAGCCTTTGATAGATTGGAGTGGTCGGAGTGGTCTTTTATTCTTGCGGTTTTTAAAAAACTTGGTTTCTCTGAAGAATGGTGTCAAATGATTTATCAATGTATCAGTATTGTCTCGTATTCGGTCCTGGTGAATGGTTCTCCTGGGGAAACCTTTTATCCTTCTCGGGGCATCAGGCAAGGGGATTGTCTTTCGCCTTATATTTTTATTCTTTGCATGGAAGTTTTGTCTCAATTGCTCTTAAAAGTCAAGAAGGAAATTTGATTTGAGGTTCAAAAAGAATAGTCCATCTATCTCTCATCTTTTGTTCGTAGATGACTGTATGTTGTTTGCTAGGGCTTCTGTCACATATGATAAGAATCTTCTCAAGATTATTAATGTCTTTGATAAGGCTTCAGGTCAGGCAATTAACTTTGAAAAATCCGGATTTATTACTAGTGGGAAGATGCATCATAAACATATTAAAATTTTAGCTAGAACTCTTAAAATGAAGTTTCTTAGTAACTCTGAAAAATATATAGGAACTCCCCTCTTTGTAGGTAAGGATAAAATGAAATCCTTCAATTTTCTTATTGACAATCTGTACTCTAGATTGGGTTCTTCAAAGAAGTCCAATCTCAATGTGGCTGGGAGAACAGTAGTAACGAAGCATGTGCTGTCTAGTTTATCAGTCTATCATATGGCTTGTTTCCGTAAGAGGGATGCGTATTTTTTATCTTGGGGTGATATAGGTAGGTCTAAACTAAATGGGGGCTTAGGTATTAGGAACACTCATGCTACTAATAGAGTCTTTGTCTGTAAGTAGGCCTGTCAATGGATATCCATTATCCGTTAGCTGAATCCGATTATCCGATTTCCATTATATAGGTAATTGGTTATCCGTAACCGATAATGTAGCGGTTATTTTTATCCTACCGTAATGGTACCGTCTGGGCTATTTCCATTAGCCGCTAACGTGTGACTAGCATGCGTAAATTCCTATACCTAGGTTAATATCCTTTGAGAGAATCACTTCTTCAGATTCAGTCGACACAAACGAGAGAAAAAAAGAGAAGAAAACTCAACCCTCGTCTTCCAATTCGAGCAAAATCATCATATTCTCTATACAAATCATCATCTTCTCTATAAAAACTAGGGTTATCTTTTTCTATTTCTTTTGAGTCTAATTTCAATCTTAAAAACTAAATTTTCAATTTAGGGTTTCTGAAATTAGGGTTTTCATAACAGATTGAGATTCATGAAATTAATCATGTCACAAAGCGAAAGAGGAGCATCCAATCATGTTGGTTCATCAAGCAGAAGCAAACCCTCACTTTCAGTTGCATCTCAATTACCTTTTGCATCAAACCAAGTTTAAGGTTTAAGAATTCATTCAACACCTGCTGTTGTTGCACCTCCAATAAAAGAAGCAGTAGCAGAAATAAAAGTAGATGAAGATCCAATTATAGCTGAAGAAAAGAAAAAACTACGTGAATAAGGTCTGATGCTTGGAATGATTTTGAAAGGTTAATTGAAAGAAGATGGTAATAGGTAAGGAAATTGGGATACTTATAGCTGAATGCAAACATTGTAAGAGGAGAATGCCTGCACCCAGTAGCCAAGGAACCAGAAAATTGCATTACCATGCTAAAACCTGCAAAGAAAAGCCCGAAAACAAGAAAGGACAAAGAAAGATTACTACAATCAAAACAGGTAATGCACAAACTAAGCTTGCTAATTGGAAATATGATGTTGTTGCTACTAGGATACTTGTTGCTAAGATGATTGCTAAACATGGTTATCCAATCACTATAGTTGAGCATATATATTTTGTTGAGTTTGTGAAGTCTTTAAATCCAATGCTAAGCTTTACACTAGGAATACGATTAGGGAAGATATCATGAAACTAAGAACCGAGTTCAAACTGCAATTACAAGAACAATTTGAGACAATTACATTTAAGTGTAGTTTAACAACAGATATGTGGTCATGTAAGCATACAAAGGATGGTTATTGCTGTGTGACAATGCATTACATAGATGATGAGTGGAAACTGATTAAGAAAATACTAGCATATACTTTAGTGCCATCACCACATTCTGGAGAAGTTCTAGCATTTGTAGTGAAATCAGTATGTCTAGATTGGAACATAGACACTAAGCTTTTTGTTGTAGCTGCTGACAATGCTAGCTCCAACAATGTTATGATGGAAAATATGAAGAAATGGCTTGATAACAAAGATTGTTTAGTTTTTAATGGGGATATGTTCCAAATGAGGTGTAGTAATCATGTATTGCACTTGATTATAGGGTATGGAATGAGAGTGGCTGCTTCATTTATAGATGTAGTTAGAGAGTGTGTAAAATATGTCAAAGCAAGTCAGGCTAGAAAAGAGATATTTGAATGTGTTATTGTCCAAGTTAAGCTTCCTGCTTCAAGGTCTGTGAGTTTAGATGTGGATACCAGGTGTAACTCCAACTTTAAGATGCTAAATGATGCAATTTTTCTTAGACAAGCTTTTGTTAGGCTAGCTGATTTGGAAAATGACTTCAAGATACTACCAACTTATAAGGAGTGGCAACAAGGAGTACATATATGTGAATGTTTGGAATTGTTTGATGTCATTTCAACCAAATTTGCTGGGATTAAGTATCCCACAACAAATTTGTATTATAATGGGGTGAAAGAAGTTAATAGATGCATTAAGATTTGGGAATCAAGTGAGAATGAGTATATCAGAGACATGGCCAAGAATATGAGGATGAAATTTAATGGCTACTTGAAAGAAAGTAACACTTTGATGGGAATTGGGGTTGTTTTAGATCCTAGGTACAAGGCTAAATGGGTGGAGTTTGTTATGAAGAGAGTATACGGTGTGGAAAACTAAAAAAATCACTATAAAAAATTTGAGCTTGAACTCAATACTCTTTTCTGTGCTTATGAAACCAACACTACAGCTCCACATTATTTTGAGATTGGAATGCATTCAGCTGGATTTGAGATCTCTGCAGGTACAACAACATCATATGAATTTGGTTATGATGATTTTATTATGGAAAACAATATGTTTGAGGTTGAAAAGTCAGAATTGGAGACATACTTAGCTGAACCAGTTCTTCCTAAAGGCACAACCACTGAAGAAATGAGGTTTGATATCTTAATTTGGTGGAATAATCATGCTCCTAAGTACCCAACTCTCTCAAGGATTGCAAGAGATGTATTGGCGGTTGTAGTGACAAGTGTAGCATCGAGAATCTATGTTTAGTATTGGTGACAGGGTTCTCACATCTCACAGGAGTTCATTAGCTCCAGATCTTGTTGAAGCTTTGCTTTGTTTGGGTGATTGGCTGCCAGATCTCATTCTCAGTGACAGTGATAGTTGTGTTACTGGTAAGTTTCCTTACATCTTAATATTTTATTTGATTTTATATTTATTAGCTTAATGCACTGACATTGCCAACTTAAGTTGCTTCACTGTCTAACACTTTTGATTTTCCTTTCAAAATGCGAAGTTGAGGACTAAGGAGTAAGGAGGAATGCATTTGCGGATGCGATTGGCGATGGAGAATGAGAGATGGAGGAATGTATTTGCGATTCTTTGCAACAAATGGAGATGGAGTTCCTTTAATCATTTGTCTTTTCTTTTGCAAAAACATGGTTTTTTCTTTTTCTAGAACATCTGAAGATTCTGAACATGTAATTTAGTTTAGAACATGAACATCTGTATGTTTTTTTATTGTGTGGCATGGATTTAGAACTTATTTTCTTGGATTTAGAAGTTGTTCCGTGTAATTGTTCTGTGTTTGTCCTGTGACATACCGGATGGTACCGGAAAATTATCCGTTATCCCGTAAGTTCAATGTAACGGTAATGGTTTTGAATTTCATATTTCCATCGGCACTTAACGGATATCGGTTAACCGCTAATTTTAATGGCAACGGTAGCGGCAAAGCCAATATCCGTTACTTTAAGTGCCGATTGACAAACCTTATTTGTAAGCTTGGATGGAGGATTATAAATAATCCAAATTTCTTACTTTCTCGATTTACGAAAGACAAGTACTTTCCCAATCAGAACTTGTTAGAAATTGACAAAGCGGCTAACTCCTCCTCTTGGATCTGGAAAGGTATTGTTAATGGGTTACAATTTATTAAAGCTAATTCTGTAGTGAAAATAAATAATGGGGCTTCTTCTCGGATTTGGAATTCTAACTGGATTCCAGGGAGTTTGAACCCTCCATTGCCCGGTCATCCTTCTCATAGTAACTTTGTCTTTGTTAATGAGCTTTTTGATGTTCAGAATGGTTGTTGGAATGGCAGTTTATTATCGAATTTGTTCACGCCTGACGAAGTAACTAGGATTAAGACAATTATATTTAATCTTAATCTGAGTGATTCTTTTATGTGGGCACACACTACAAATGGTAAGTTTACAATTAAATCTGCCTATAGAGTTTATATGAATGATTTCTCGTCACCTGTTGATGCTGCTTTCTGGAGGAAAGTATGGGGCATTGACTGTTTGCCTAAGATTAAATTCTTTTGTGGAATTTTTTTGCGCATATGCTTCCAGTTAATACCATGATTCAGTTTTATAACCCTGCTATTGATGTCATTTGTCCACTTTGTCGGAGTCATAAAGAAACAGTTATGCACCTATTTATAAAATGTCCAGTTGCTGATCATATTTGGTTTCGAGTTTCTTTACACTTGGTCTCTTTATATTTGGAATGGATTGATGATTTCTTTATGTCTTGGCATAATCTTGCTCTTGGTGCTTCTCCTTTTAATGTTTCATTGGCCTAGTATTGGTGCCATTGTTATGTGGTGTATCTGGAAGTTAAGGTGTGATGTGATTTTCAGAAATGCTTTTATTGATCTGAGAAGGATCATCTTGGATACGAAGAGAATGATTAACACTTACATTTCTCCACAGATTCACCCAAATGTTTCTCTTAGTGATGTCAAGATCCCTAGTGCTGAAGTGAATCATTTTATGTTTGTTGATGGTTCTTTTAAAGGTTTTAATATGGGCTTGGGTGTTCTTTGGTGTGACATTGCAGGAAATGTAAGAAGGTCTCGTTCGGACTATGGTTTGATTTCAGATACGTGAGTCTTTGAAGTCTTTCTCTAATTTTGGCCATCCCTTGGGCAGAAGAGATGAATCTTTCCAGAGCCGTGTTCGTTAGTGACTGTCTCCAGCTTGTGCATTTCATTAATGGAGTCAGTTCTAATATTGCTTGGATAAGTAGTGATCTCATCGAGCAATGTCGGAGTTTAATTTCTAGTTCAGTTTCCTTTAAAATTATGTACATTAAGCGTGTGAAAAATCTCCTAGCAGAACAGCTTGCACGTCGGGCTAGGAAATTCAATCTTAAGGGTCTTTGGGTCTTTGTTCCTTATTTTTTGAACTCTTTTATTAGGAATGAGAACCTGAATGAAGTCTATAACTCTCTTCTTTCTTAATATATTGGCGTGTTTCTTAGCAAAAAAAGAATATTTTTCTTCTTTGTCCAACTACATGAGCTTGTAGGTAGCAGAGCTCGTCTCGTAAAAAAAGGTAAAAGAAATGCAAGTCCTAACCAATTTTTTTATACTTTTATATGTTGCACGTTTTTTTTTCCAGACTCAACTGATTCGTTTGGATTCGCTCGTTACATCTGGACCTGACTTGTCTGAAACACTTGAGGAGTCACATAAGAAAAAAAACATTTGAATTTAATTAAGATATGTGTGAGTCAGGTACAAAATGATACCTAACTCAAATGGTTGTGAGTAAGATGTATAAGCCGAATCAGATATCCGGAAAATACTTAAAAAAAAATGATTTGATATTTGACCAGGCCGAGTCAAATTCAGATCGGACTCAAATGGTTATGAGTTAGACATAAACCGAATCAGACCTCGAGTCAGACATCAAGAGAAAACTACTAAAAAGATTTGACCAGGCGAGTCAGATTCAGATCGGGAGACATACCAAAACAAGGAGACATACCAAAACAAAGAGGTGTTTTTTTTTTTTGAAGGAGGAAGGAGCTTAAAAAAGAGGAGAGAGATATAAAACACTTTGTTCTTTTCTGTCTGTTCACTCTAATTTTCTAATGGCGGCAATCAAACAAGAGGATCTCCAAAACCCTAATCCCCCAAAGCTTCAAATTTATCCAACTGCTTCTAGTGGAATTTCTCCTTTCTGGAAAGGTAAAGTTTTTCTTTGAAATTCTCTCAGTCTCAGTCAAACTCAATCACTGATTACAAACTCTGATTTGTTTTTGCTACAGAAAAGTATGAAAAAGATGCAAAGAAGTACTGGGATGTTTTCTACAAGAGACATCAAGATAAAGTTTGTTCCTTTTCCTTTCATTCATTCTGTATTAATCTAATTTACTGTTACTCTATTCTCAAAATCTGATAATTTGTGTTTGTTTATTTGAAAATTACAGTTCTTTAAAGATAGGCATTATTTGGATAAAGAATGGGGTCATTATTTTGAAGGAGATTCAGAGACAAAAACCATTTTAGAGGTAAAATTTTAAGTTCGCTAATCTTAATTTTTGATTTATCAATTTGGGTTTTTTGTTAATTTAAGCTGAAATTGTGTGTGGGTGTATTGAATTTGATAGATTGGTTGTGGAGCTGGAAACACTATATTTCCATTGGCTGCGACGTACCGTAATATCTTCGTGCACGCTTGTGATTTTTCTCCTCGGGCTGTTGATTTAGTCAAGGTTCGAGTTTGTTTAATCTTTCGAATGTACTCAATTGTTTATGTTCAATGGTATCGTTTAGTAACTAGGCTGAGTTTATGAATTGCAGTCACATAAAGAGTTCACAAGTGACCGAGTTAATGCATTCGTCTGTGATCTTACTGCGGATGACATTAGCAAGCAGATATCACCGTCTTCGGTTGACATTGTGACCATGGTAAATATGAATTTGATCATAATTGGTGTAGCTCAGTTGATTTTTTTTCCTTCTTCTTTTGATGTCAACCCAGCTGACATTATAAACAGATTTTTGTACTATCTGCAGTTTCTCCAGAAAAGATGACAATGGTATTGCAGAATATCAGAAAAATTCTTAAGGTAATATAGCTACCACTGCTATGAACATTCAGTTGTCTGTCGTCAATTGTTTTACTATAATGTTTAACTTGATATAATTGTTGTGCAGCCAAATGGTCTTGTACTGCTGCGGGATTATGCTGTTGGAGACCTTGCTCAGGTTAGTCCCTATCGTGATCTTTATTACATCTTTTGTCATTGCTATTCATGTATTATGATGACCCTGGAAACTTATCGTCTTAGATTACTGTATTCGTTATGTTTACCAAAATTATCCGACCTTATAGACATAGTAACTTTTCTATCTTTTTTTGGTGGATATATTGATAGAAATAGTTGCTTATTCTCCCCTGACATTAGTTGTTTAGGTGGTGAGTCAAGTTCTGAAGATGATATCCTCATCCTGAAGTTCATGTCCTCTAAGACTCGCTAAATCATGAAGCTTTAATCCGAAGGAAACTGAGGTGCAAGTTGTTCTGCTCTAGGCTGTTCAATTTTGTAAGTTACTTTGGCTAACATTTAGTATGCTAGAAGTTTTAGTCAGCGTCCTTCTGGTGAATATTGCGGGTATTTTACGCCGATGTTACCATGAGATCTGGTTGATCTGCTAAATTTAAAAAATTGAGCCAAAAATACAAATATCCTCAACATCCCAGTATGCAAAACTGAACTTTAAGAACTTAAGTGGCTTCCTAATTTTAAGAACATAACTGAACTTTGTGTGTAATTGACAACTCCCGAAGTTCAGTTTGTACATTTCCCCCTAGTATCCCCTTTTTGAGTTTTTCTTGATTTCATATTTTACAGGAAAGATTAACTTGCAAAGATCAGAAGATCAGTGAGAATTTCTATGTTAGAGGAGACGGCACTGTAAGTTCTCAATGCGGATTTAAATCTTAAAACCTGGAGTTTTAGTAATATCAGTTTCTTACTCCATGTTATCATGTTCTCAGCGTGCCTTTTACTTCTCGGAGGAGTTCTTGACGAGTTTATTCAATGCAAATGGGTTTGATACTGAAGAAATTGAGGTCTGCTGCAAACAAGTGGAGAACCGGTCACGGGAATTAGTAATGAACCGGTATAAGCATTATAGATTTTTGAGTGGATATTGTCAAGCATATGTGCTGATTTGTGACTCTAGGTCTACATTCTAGTGGCAACTAAACATTTTTTTTTTTTGATTGATTGCTAATTTAGTTTTCTGTGATGCCCTATTATTTCAGGCGTTGGATTCAGTCTGTGTTCCGCTTCACAGATGGGGTAAAGTCTTCTCACTTTTCGGGACCTGGAAAAAAATTGGATCTCCTTGATCAACATGCTAATGGGAGTGCCAATAATGGAAGAAACAACTTGAAGGAACCTAAAGAAGATATCGAGATTGACATGTCTGAGAGCATTGCAGTTGAAATGTTCAGTATTACACCATCCATTGATGATGCTAACCATGAGGTACGCCTTAAAGCATGCTTTGCGGTAATGAATGCTGTAATTTTATCTTAATACTCTCTTCTTGTTTTTTGGGTTGTTTATGATCTTGGCTTCCCTCGATTGAAACTAACAGAAGTACCGAGCTTAATGTCTTTATAGATGTTGTGATTTTGTTCGCACGCCTGGTAATGCAGGATAGTAAATAAGACCTCATGGATAGATACGGTTTTTCTTACTGACATTATAACTGTGTAAAGTGTAAACAAAAGAACGCTCGTACTTAAGAATGTGAATCAGGGCTCTGGCTTTTGTCTAGGTTTACACTTTTAACTTTACTGAAGAGTGGTTCACCTTGAAATCTTGAGTTCCATTAAGTAGTAGTTGAGCTTTAATGTTAAAACTTTGTAGTCGCTGTCTGTTATACAGGGCAAGCTAACCGACAAATTTATAGAAAAAAAGAATGTTGAAGACAAAATTCCTAGTTCTCCTGAAACGATAGAAAATCAATCACTGAGTCGTCTAAATTTTGTGGCTTTTCCTGGGTTGTACTCTCATGCTTAAAAAGTTTCTATGTCGTTTCCCACCAGGTTATTAAGGTCGAGCTAGGAGAACACAGCTTTAGTCTAAAAGGACTTTCAAAAGAGCACCAGCACACATGCAGATCGACAGGGTTGATGCTATGGGAGTCAGCTCGTCTAATATCAGGAATTCTGGCACAAAATCCTTCTATAGTTGAAGGGAAAAGGGTTCTTGAGTTGGGTAGTGGTTGCATGGGAGTGTGCTCCATGATTGCAGCTAAATATGCAGAATCTGTTTATGCCACTGATGGAGATATGATAGCAGTTGAATTACTGAAACAAAATGTGGTCTCAAACTTGAAAGAATCTGTTCTTAACAAAGTATTTACGAGAAGATTAGAGTGGGGTAATCGTGATGAAATAGATGCAATCAAGAAGAAGAGTCCTTCAGGGTTCGATGTCATCATTGGTACAGATGTAACATACGTAGCTGAAGCCATTGCCCCTTTATTTGAAACTGCTAATGAGTTGATTACTTCTTCAAATGGAAATACTGCAGCAGAATTAAAACCATCTTTGATTCTCTGCCACATTTTTCGACGAGTTGACGAGGCATCCATACTATCGACTGCATCAAAGTTTGGTTTCAAGCTTGTTGATAGATGGCCTGGAAGATCGTCGGTGGATCTATCTCAAAACATAGTAAGTTCTTGGTTTTCCAGTAGTAGTAGTTACGATAGCGATCTTACCAGTTTACCTTTGCATATCTTATACTTTCACCATAGTAGCAAGTAAAAGAAGAAACGCCATTGTTTTTATCATGTTCATGTACGATAAACGATTAAAGGTTCTGATCACATTGTTGATTCTTAAACTGGAACTGTATTCATTGACATTAATCATAAGTCTTGTTTTTATTTTATTTTCAAGTGTCTGTAATATTTCATGTATTGGGAGACTGTTTCAGGGTGTGATATGTCCCAGCGCCGCTGGCATAGCACGTCTGTAACAGCTGCCATACAATATGGTTAGCGCATTTGATAATGCGTCCTCCTGTTTCCTGTTGGGCATAATGTGCAAAGTGAGATGAATGGAAATCTTAGATATTAAATGTGCCACGATGGCCTCAAAGCTCCTATATGTGGCGCATAATGCACCATGACTGTCTCAAAGCATGTGATGTGGCCTAAATTTGTCCTCTGATGATAGAAAGTTTCCTATCTAGTCTATAAAATCTGCCTTGTGACTTTTGGAACTCAAATGCTGTTGCTATCTGACCTAAAATCTGCTTGACCTGAGACTCAATGGTGATTCAGAAACCACCACTATGTGACCCAAAATTTGTATTGTGATCCAGAAAATTTCTATGTTATGCCCCAAAATTGCTCATACCGGCCTCATGCTAAAACCGATCACGGAAAGCTTTTTGTCCCAGAGCAAGTTCAGAGTAGGCTAGAGATCGAAGTGATTCTATCTCATAGAACAAATTTTACGCCGACTTGTTAAAGGCCTCCCACAACCCACATAAACAGGATTGAGTTTGGTGTAGGCGAGTTTCGAACTCAGGTCACTGATATCATCACCTATAGTATGACTTTATCACCGTACTACATACTACAGTGGCCTCAGGCTAAAACCATCAAGATTCAAGAACAAATCCAATCTCGGTCGCCGGCTTGGCATGGTTGCCAAAGATGGTCAAACAAAAACAAACTTAAACCCCAAGCTCCGCACAAACCCTTCTCTTTTTTTCTTTCTCCTCACTTCTGCAACTAATACCCTCCCTGAATCTCTCATGGCCAATCTCAGCAGCTCCTCCTCTCCGATAACCAAAATCTCCCACTCCTCCGCCACCGCCACCACCGCCGCCACTTAATCATCCTCCGATATCTCTCATTGTATCCGTCCAATCCATCAATTTCTTCTCATGGATTTGAGAAGAATATCTCTTCTCCACAGAACTAAACCTAAACGTCTATTATTATTCTTCACGAACCCTATTTCTTCAATCTCATCACCATCACCATCTCCACAATCACAACCACAATCAAATGATTCAGATCAAAATCTACTTATTATTAATAAGGTAAAATCAATTCTATCGAATCCAATTCTTGATACATCGAAATGTAAAGAAGAATCAATTAGATTATTATCTCCATCAAAATTTGATTACGTTTTATTCAATATTCAATCTACTGTTAATCCTAAAACCACATTGAATTTCTTTTCATTTGCTTCTCAAAATCTAGGATTTCGTTTTACACTTAGATCTTATTGTATTTTGATTCATATACTTATTCGTTCTAATCAAATTGATTCAGCAAGATTGTTTCTTATTCGTTTAATTGATGGGAAGTTGCCGAATGTTGTGTTTGAGAATCTAGAGTATAAACATATCGAGATTGTAAAGACATTTTCAGATTCCATTTTGAAGAAATCTGAGGAGAATGGGAGTGGTGGTGGTGGTGCGTTTGATTTGTTGGTTCATGTTTATTGTACCCAGTTTAGGAATTTTGGGTTGGGGATTGCGTTCGATGTGTTTAGGTTGCTTACCGGTCAAGGTTCGTTTCCGTCGATTAGAACGTGTAATTTCTTGTTGGATACACTTGTGAGAGGGAAGGAGTTTGAGAGGAGTATTGAGGTTTTTAACATTGTTTATTCTTCGGGTGGTATTGTAAATCCGGATATTAGGACGTTTACTATGGGAATTAATGCGTATTGCAGGGGAGGGAAAGTTGGAGAAGCGATTTCTTTGTTTAAGAAGATGGAGAGTTTGGGTATTTATCCTAACATTGTTACTTATAATACTATCATTGATGGGCTTTGCAAAAAGAAAGATGTCGATGAGGCGCTTAGGCTTAAAGAGAGTATGCTTCAAAATGATGTGATTCCTAATGTTTATACGTTTAGTTCTATTATAAAAGGCTTGATTGATTTGGACAAGCTTGAGGATGCAAAATGTGTTTTGAAGGAAATGTCAGAGAAGGGGTTGTGCCAAATGTGGTTGTGTTTAATACTTTGATTGATGGGTACTGTAAAGTAGGTGATTTTTCGGAGGCGTCAACATTGATAGAAGAAATGACGTCAAAAGCGATTAATCCGAATGAAGTTACTTATTATTCACTAATTGATGGCTTGTGCAACGTGGGTCGATGGAAGAAGCTCAGCATCTCTTGGAGGAGACTTTATCAAGAGGTCTTTCTGTACGTCCGGGTGTGTACAATTCAATTATTCACTGGTTATGTACAAATTCTAAGTTGGATTCTGCAGTACGACTCATAAGGGAGATGATGTTGAGAAATTATCGGCCCAATGAAAAGGTTCTGACAAAGCTGGTCAATGGACTTTGTAAGGAGGGGAAGCATTCTGTGGCAACTGAGATTTGGTTTAAATTATTGGAGAAAGGATTTGCCGCCAGTACACCTACCTCAAACGCTTTAGTCAGTGGATTGTGCAAATCAAGAAATATGAAAGAGGCAGTTCGGCTTCTGAAGGTGATGATTGAGAGGGGGTTACCCCTTGATATTATCATGTATAACACAATCATTGATGGATGTTGCAAAGATGGGAAAGTGGAAGAAGGGTTTAAGCTGAGGGATGAGATGGTTAAGCGGGGAGTTAAATCAGATATCATAACATATAGTGCACTGTTGCATGGGTTGTGTGATAAGGGTAGAATGGATGAAGCTGTAAGCTTCTGGAATGAGATAAAAAGGGGTGGTCTAGTGCCGGATATTTATATGTATAACATGATGATAGAGGGGTACTGCAAGGCCAAAAAAGTGGAAGAGGCAACAAGTTTCTTTAATGAGTTAGTCAGTCAGGGGCTGGAGTTAAATTCTTCTGTGTGCAACAATCTTATCAAAGGTTATTGTGGAGATGGAAATATGGTTGCAGCATTTAAACTTCGTGATGAAATGAAAGCCAGGGGTATAACGCCAAATGTTCAGACTTATTCAATATTAATAGGTGGGTTTTGTGATGTTAGAAAGGTACAGGAAGCAAAGAACCTCTTTGGTGAGATGAGAACAGAGGGTTTGACCCCAAATGTTGTCTGTTACACTCAATTAATTCGTGGATTTTGTGAGATAGGCGAGATGGAAAATGCATCCAATGTTATGGAGGAAATGTGTGCATTTGGTGTGGCTCCTAACGAGTACACTTACACAGTCATGATTAATGGGTACTTTAAAATGTCTGATCAAAAGGAAGCTATGAAACTTTATGGGCAAATGCTCGAGAAGGGTGTTGCCCCTGATGTTGTCACATACAATACTTTGATAAATGGTTTATGTATGACAGGAAAGATGGAAGACGCTTTTATGGCATGTGATGCTATGTCTCAAAGAGGTTTGGTGATGGATAAAGTTACATATACCACATTAGTTGATGGTTTGAGTAGTTTAGGCTTATCAAAAGAAGCTTCCTTGATAGCGGAGGGCATCATCAAGCGTGGTATGGTTCCTTGGCATGTCAAGCCAGATACCCTTTAGTAAGCCTTTCAATCTGGAACAAATCTTGGACTTGTTTCAGTGATTTATTGCAGTATCCAGAATATAATGGGGTTATTTACGTCTCCACAGTGTGATCCCAAAGGTATTGCCCCTGCTTTTGCCAATTGTTCGGCTTTTCCCTCTTTGTATCTTTTCAATAAAGTATCTTACTTGGTTGACACGCGTGGACTTTTAAAACCATTTACAGCTCTAAGAGCTGCTGGAATTCGTGCATGGGCGAGGTTGGAGAAGTTTTACAGGTTTGATTCGAATTTACTCTTTTTTTTTTTTAGTAGAATCTATAAACTATGATTGATGATAGCGATGATAGTGCAGGTTGTATGTATGGACTATCGAAGAGGCTGCCTACTTCAGATCCTCCTTCACCACTTCCCCATGCCCAAATAAGACCTTAACAGTTTCCATTGATGGTGCAGGTATTTTCTTTACTACTGCAGTTTTTTCGTCTACTAATTATACTTCTACTTTGACAATAAAGCTTGACAAAAGAACCTCTTGCAATCAAGAACTTGAATTTCGGTTGCTTGGAGACTAAGGGCCTGTTTGGTTTAGTTTTGAAAACAATTTTGTCATTTTCAAAACGTTAAAAACAAAAAACTGCTGAAAACATGTTTGCTGGGTGTTTGTAAATTTGTCTAACTTCCTGTTACGTATACATGGGAGTTTTTTTTTTTTTCTCTCTCAGAACGAATATGGAGTAAAGTGAACTTGGACCGACTGATTTGCAGGCATGGCCACATGGTGCAGGAACAAATGGGCAAGAACTGCAACATATTTTCAGGAAGAACTTATAACAATGTTAAGAACATTTGGAGTACCAGAAAAGGAAGTTGCAGACACCAAGTCAAAGGAAAACAATGGGTGATTCCCAGTCTTCTGTGGACTTCCTTCATTAAAGGTACATAACTTTCCTACCACCTTGTAAATTTGTCCTCTTTGAATTCAACTCGATGATTAGAATGTGTACACTGAATTCCGATACATGTCCCAACATATCTACGAATGATTACTGACTGTCAACTTAAAGTTATTGATTTGGGAATTTAGGTTGATATTTCTATACCCATGATGTGTTTGTTAAGATATATCTCAGAATATTACTAAAACTTTAACAAAAACAAAACTATCTTGATGAGAGATTTTAGGTTTGAATCAGATCTAAGCAAATGTAATACTTGTAGCAGTTGTGATAATAGTAGTGATGACGTTATTTTGGCTGCTACAGTTACTAGTAGTAGTGGTAGTGTTATTGTTATTCAAGACGAAGATATGGTAGTATGTGCCACACTAGGTAAGCTCCTGTAGTTACTGTTATTCATGTAAACATCCGTAGAAAAAGACAAAATCTTTTAGAGACGTTACGAAGCATGCTTTAACCGGTTCCCTATCAATTGCCATAAAAAACTAGGTCGTTTTCGGTAGCCTACTCATCTGTATGGGAGTATGGGAATCTGCTGCATTTGTTTGCCTTTGGTTATGTCTAGCATCTTTTTACCTAACTAAAGGATAAGGTTTCAAAATTCGAATTGGGAAAGTTGATGTCTGCGGGAGACCACAAAAAAGTGCAGGTTCAGGATATGCTGAAAAGTGACAAGGCAATTGAGTCAGGAAAAAGTTGGAGGCATCATTGTGTATCTGTAACAATGATGCCTTTCTGGTTTATGGTCTTTTATATATTGTGGTTGCCACTTGCCAGGTTGAGTTTGGCATCAACAGCATGAAGACCTAAAGTTGTGCAGATTAGCCATTCATGAGTTCGTTTCTATATATTTCAACTTAGTCTTTTAGATGCTCTATGAAAATATGCTCATGCTTTTTTAGTTGTTCAAGCTTGTTGTGTTACTACAAGTATAATTTCAATTATACAGATTCCGAATGCTGTAAACCTGACAAAAGGGATAGTGGGAATGATTTCCGTATACATTGGATGAACAGCTTGGACCAATTTAGTGGAAGAACTTAAGTTTTAATGGTATTGTGGAATGTTTGAATCCTGGGACACGATACTTGTCTAAGTATTCTTGCAAGCACGGTCTGGTTGTTAGCTTTTGTAGATCATTTCATAGTGGACTTAGGCTGTTTTGGCATGGAGGAAAAGAGGGGATAGTGGAGGAGGTAGTTCACTTTCATGATGTTTCTCTCATTTTTCTTAGAAGTCATGAATCGGATCTACATCTACTTGCGTTATGATTTGTGTATGATTTGTAAAATAGGTTTATCTCATATTTTTGTGTATGATTTGCTCTGTAGGTTTTTCTTTTCGTTCGATCTTATTCATGCTATCTGTTTATGTGTGCGTTTTTTCTTGTTTATGTTATCCATAAGCTTGTCTATCAGGTTTGTCATTGTCAACTGGCATAATAGCAGAGAAGATGCTGAGGAAATACTTTACCTAGTATGTGTGGCTGTTTTTGCAGTTTGTTTGGCGATGGAAAACGACCTCTAATTATTTCTGATGAACCACTAATGGATCTAAATATTCAAAGAGAGTGTTAATTAGCTAGATTATATAAGGGGAATTAATAGGCTCTGTCATAATTAACTAAGAGTGCACATGTTCCATAAGACACGAAACACATTTGTTTCTCACCAATTTATCTATTTTGCAGGCGAATGAGAAGTGGAAGAAATTGTGAATTTGCAGAAGCGCATAGAAGGAACCAAAGCAAGTTTGAATAGGATGGAAAGAAGAGAAGAACTAGAGTTAGCAACTGGCATTGGAATGATTAATTCTACCATGCTAAATTAAAGGTACGATTTTTTCAGTCTTCAATTGTTGTATTTGAAATCACTGTGGTTTGGTGCTAATGGCTACTGCTGGGCGTATTTTGTCTGCCACAAACTTCACTAGAATGAGCTATGGGTATGGATATTAAGCAGATTGTTCTCAATTCTGACTCCCAATCTAATTATTCAGGTATTTCTTTCTGGATATGTGCCTTGGTTGTTGGCTAGGAGGAGAAGAATGTATGGAAATTGTCCATTGTTATTGAGAAATCAATTTCTCTGCTGACAAGTTGTCCAAGAAAGGTGCTATGTTGGGAAGGTATCAGCTGGAAACTTTTAGTTCCATTCCTCCTCTTGATAGCTGGGAGTTGCCGGATCAGGTTACTTTAGATTTGTATACTGATTCTTTGGTTGTTTTGCTGTTCTTTTGTAACCAATTTTGTAATTGATTTGGTTAATCACCCAGAAAGAAAACTACTACTGTATAGTTTGCGAGATTAGCTGGCCTGCATAGGATTTTAGCTTCTCTTTTTCAATTACGTATTTGTTAAGAGGTTCAGGCACCAACTATATAAAAAGAAAACTTACATAGTGCAGCAGTCTGGGTATAATTTTCTTTCTTTCTAAAGTGGATTATAGAAAAACTATTTAAGAAAAATATATCCTTCAACCATTTTTTTTCAACTGTCCACAATGTAAATATGCAACTCTAAAAGAAAACCGGAAAGTTATGGTAAGTATTGTTCTTTCATTTCTTGCTGTTTTCAGTGTTGTCCAAACCCTTTCTCCTTTTTGAGAAAACTGCAACCATGGTCCATGATGAGGGACTGAGATGTTATTGAGCTTAACAAAGGCACATTGGGCCGGGTGAGAGATGGTGAGATACAGCAACAAGAGCGAAGTCAACCTTACACCATCAGAGTTCTTCTTTTTGGCTTTAAAGCCGCAGTAGGAAAGAGTGTTTTGTTGAGATCACTCACTGTCTTGTAGTCATCATACGCAGGATTATTACTTCGAGTACATATCCAGGCCAGGCATGCGATAAAACTAAGACTTCACAAGAATGTAGCTCACAACATATGAAAACTAGATTTACCTGGCGAGATTGGGGTATACCAAAACTAATTGGGGTATACCCAATAAGACAAAATCAGGTCATTATGAAGTAAAGTCAAGCTACCCCTTAACCTATATTTTTGTAAATGGCTAAAATGCCCCCACAATGATTAACTCTAATTTAACTAAAATGATTAGATTAGTTAAATTAGTTAGATTAGTTAGTTGATTTAGTAATAAGTTGAGTTTTAGAAATCATTTAGAGAGAGAATTAGTATGAAGGAGTAGAGGAGATTTTGGGGGGAAAAGTTAGGGTTTTGTGAAATTTGTGATATGAGTGAGATGAGTGATTCTAATCCACGATTTTGAAGTGGGGAGTCTTCGACTTTCCTCCTACATATGAGTACTTGTATGATGATCTACCGAGACCATGATCGAATGGATTACATGCATGACCCTCACTTTTATTTTCCTCAAACTCATGATGGGTATGGAAGTGATGAATGTATTGAGCCAAACGAAGAATCCAATGACCAAGAAGAAGAGAATGGAGCTGCAAGTAATCAGGTAGACAACCTACGTCGTGAAGATTGTGATTTTTCCATGCAAATGATCGATTTTTTTTTTTTTTTTCAGTTCTTTTGTACGGGGTCGGCAAGGTCGATGCTTGTCGATCATGCCGCCATAAAAGCCGGCGTGGTTCTACTTTGAATAACGTGCTTGAGCTTTTCATGAGCGGTACCACGCCGACAATGTAGAAAATTTGAACCTTGCCGACTTTTATTTTTGAAACACAGGAGCCCTTACTTGAAAATGCGTACGCCGGCATTGTAATGTTTTCATACCTTGCCCGGCTATTTTCATGTCGGCAATGTTTATATTCTATTACGTTAGGTCTTTTCTAGCCGGCATTGTTTTATATGTCGACCATGCCGACTGGTGGTAATACACATCAACTAAACTTTTGATGTTTTGTAGATTGTGGCATTGGTACCTATGGAGGATCGACCCTCAAGCTCGAGAAAATTAGGGGTCCCGATACTTCCTCACATTATGCTAATGATTTGGAATGGAAGGAAAAAAGACGACGCGGTCAATTGGATTGTTGAGAAAGCCAAAGAGAAGATGTGCGTTCTAGTGAAAAACACCCAACAAAAATCTACGCGGTTTGAAATGGTATGCGAGTGTTATGGGTTGCCGGAGGAAAGTCACAAGAGAAAGGGTTATGTGTATGATAAGAAGACGACTAGGGTGTACAAGACGAAGTCAAAGAAGTGTGGATGCCCATTCAAGATTATTTTTGGGAGGAACAAAGATACCGACAACGTGTGGAGAATGAGTAGAGTTGATGTTGGTTGGCATAACCATGAAGATCCGGACACTCTTGTTGGGCATTGTCAAGTTGCCAAGTTGAAACCGCACGAGTTCGAACAAGTAAGAACAAGTTGGGGAATTAAACCAAGTAAGCTCCTAAGTAAGTTCAAGAGGGACGACCCGCATAACCTCTCTTCATTGTCTACAATTTATGCGGCCAAGGCAACTATTAAAAGAATTGAATGGGATGGAAGAAAGGTGATGGAAGAATCACAATGGTTAATACACAAATACAACTACACGGTGAGACACCATGAGTCATCGAAGGGGAAGGTGGATCGTATTTTTCTTGCACATCCCGATATGATTCAATTGGCGCGTTGCTTTTACCAAGTTTTGTTCATGGATTGTACTTATAAGACGAATAGGTACAACATGCCTTTGTTGAACATTGTAGGACAAACCTCGGATAAGCAATCGTTCACGGTGGCATGGTGTTTTATGGATCGTGAGAAGGATGATAGTTATATTTGGGCATTGGAAACTTTGAAGCTTCTCTACCACGAAGACGAAACTCCGGGGGTTATAGTCACCGACAATGAGCAAGCAATAATGAACGCCGTGAGGATAGTCTTTCCCAATGCACAAATATAACCTTTGCACTTGGCATATACAATGCAATCTTAGAAAGAATTGTAAAAGTCATATCCAAAAACCGAAAGCAAAGAAAGGAACTAAACGTGAAAAAGAGGAAGATGAACGTCTTAGCAAACTAACTAAAGAGGAGCGAGAGAAGGAGAAAGAGAAAGAAGACGAAGAATGGAAAGAAGGTGAGATTAAGTTTGGGTTATTCATGAAAGCGTGGGATAAGGTGGTTTGGTCGATGAGTGTGGGAAGATATGAGTTAAACTTGAAGGATTTCGAGGATGATTGGGGGACTAATTACCCCAAAGTAGTGGAATATTGCAAGAAACAATGGTTGAGGCCACACAAAGAGAGGTTTGTGTATGTTTATACTTACGAATATAAACATTTCAAACTTGAATCCACAAGTATGGTAGAGCAAGCGCATGGGAGACTAAAAGGTCTACTTTTCACGAGTCAAAATGGGATTGTGACGGTGCAACATGCTATCCATGAGTACACTAATAATGATATCAACAAGATAAAAAAGCAATTCCAAGAAAGTAGCTTCCGGAAGTTGAGGGAGTTTAAGGAGGATAATTGGATGCTTGTTGATATACATTGCAACGTATCGCATTGGGCAATACGTTTTATGATGAAACATCTCGCTTTGTTTAAAAAGTATAAAAAGTATGACGACCGAGCACTCCTTGTAAGTGTAGGATAATGAAGGCTATCGGACTTCCATGTCGTCATATGCTTGGTAGGTATAAAACTCCCATTCCTCTTGATGATATCGATCCCTATTGGAAGCAATTATCTTTCAAACCGGCTCCAAGAGAAGATCCCGGTGAAGAGTTTGGCGACATGGAACTTGGGAGAATAATCCTCGAAAAATACCCCAAGTTGAATAGGTTGGACAAACAAACTATGAAGCACAAGTTGATGCCGATAGTTTACCCTTTTATGGAAGAACTTGAAAAACCGGAGAAACAAGATCCTAATGGTAGACCAACTACCAAAAAGACGAGGCGGAAGAAAGAGAACAAATCAAAGAGTTTTTGAGTACAAATTGCAATCAAGATCAATCCGAAGGAGAACAAATCAAAGAGTTTTTAAGTAGAAATAGTGATCAATCCAAAAGGAAAACATTAAAGAGCATTTGAGTACAAAGTGCGATCCATCCTACATGTTTATACCGAGGCGCAATACAAGGAGGAGCCCACTAAAAAGAAAAGAGGTCGTCAAGGAAGGATTCAACTACGCCAACGGTCTCTAACTTGAATACAAATGGCACTCTACCTCTTGAGAGTCAAGCAAGCGTGGAATTTGTTGGAAAGAAAAGGGGTCGGCCAAAGAAGGATTTAACTACACCAACCGTCTCTAACTTGAATACAAATGGAACTCTACCTCTTGAGAGCCAAGCAAGCCAAGGAGATGTGGCGAAGAAAAAAGTCGTCCAAAGAAGGTAGTACAACCGGTGTTGCAAAAGTATCGTACTCAACTCCCTCCAATTATTCAAGATTTCGTGATTGGTACCGACGATGTTCGAAAGATGGAAATTGTGGGTTTCACGTTATCTCGCAACAATTGGGACACCTAAGTGGAGTGGTTGAAGAGAATCTCACCCAATGCCAATACATTAGAAAGAAGATGGCCGCTCGACTAGAACACGACAAGGAGTTCCATATCTCAATGATTCTAGAAGGTTCCATGGAGGAAAAAGAAGCAACTTTCAAAGGTTTGCTAACTAGTGTTAAAGGCCGGAGGAAACGCACCGATCAAATGGGAGCATTGGTTGAGAATGCCGGAGTGTGGCCATCTATTGGCGAGATACTTGGAATTGCGTGGTACATTTTTTTTTAGTGAGGGATTATCTATAGCATTTGCACCCGAAACATGCGGTTTGCGTGGAGCAACTCAAGCATAGAAGAATTGTCATGGCTTTGGTGGATAAAAATCATTTTATTGGTCTACAACTCAATAAGGAATGTCCATTACCTCCTCTATGTAGGTTTAGTTTGTGGGAGAAGTTCACAAACAACAAGAGCAAGGAATGGATGAAAATTTATGAGGACAACATGGCCCTTTGGAATGTTATAGATGAGTCTCGGGAATGTCCCATAGATTTGACTAAAGGAGGTTCAATAGGTTTGAATGAACTCCTCCAATAGATTTGAGTGAGGAGTGATTATGATTAGGGAATAAAGCGACTTTTTGTGTAGTGTACAATGGAGTACTAGACAAAACATTGGTACTTTTTGAGTACTTTTGTAATCGCATGCGTGTTTTGTGTAATGTACTTTGGAGTGCTACGAATGAATGAAATGGATGTGTTTTTTTGGGTGTATTCTCATTTGGTCGGCATCATATTCATTACCAAAACATGCCGGCTATCCCGAGGTCGGCACGGTATTATTTCTTCGAATCACGGCCGCAATGCATGACAAAGATCGGAAAAAGCTCACGATATGTCCGGCAAGGTCCGACTTTTGACAAGCTGCCGGCTATCCCGAGGTCGGCACGGTATTATTTCTTGAGGCTAGGCCGCAATGCATGACGATCTGGGAAAAAGCTGCTGATATGGCCGGCAAGGTCCGACTTTTGCCAAGTAGGCTCTTTATTCGCCGGCGATGTTTATGAAATTTACCATGCCGCCTAAGAACTCCCTTAAAAATTGTTCTGGATGTTTTTACTATTAAGCCGGGCACGGTCTGGTTTTGAGAGGTTGCGGCTTTAATTGCGCCGGTATTGTTATTTAGCGGAACCATGCCGCTTAGAACTCCCTCACAAATTGTTCATGAATGTTATTTTCTATTAAGCCGGTAAGGTGTATTATAATATCCATGCCGACAGACAACCGTCGGAAAGCTTTTAATATAGTATAATGCCGACTAAGTGGGAGCCCGGCAAGCTTATAATTTAAGACAATGCCGACAATACATCGGATACAAACCTTAATTAAAGCATACAAACGTTAAAAAACTTTACCCTAACACATTTGGGACATATATAATATCTTTTTCCGGTACACAATTTCTTAGGAGAGGTAATTAGCTTCATCTTACCGTCGCAACATGGATCTGTGCATGGTAGAAGGTTGATTTTAGCAACTTCATCTTCATACGGAGCTACACGCTCATCTATCCAATAGAAAAACCCACAACAAGTGCATTTTGAAGCATACGGTGATATACACCTCCTATTGCAGCTTTCATGAGAAATAAGAATCCCTTACAACCTTCAATAGTGCATTTGCTTCCTTCAAAGGGACAATCCCTTGCAAAATGACCACTTAGTGTACAAAGACTACAAATATTTTGTGGTGAAACTTCCATTCTTTATGCAAGGTTGAAGATGAAGTTGGGAATGCTTTTATAATAAAAACATACCTAATATCTTGATTTTGAAATTTCTAGCCGTTGAGCATTCAATGGGTTGTACTTTGTACCTAAAAGGTGCAACTAACATTGTGTCGGCAAGGTGTAGACTTCTTACCATGCCGGCCTAAAGTACTTTTGTCTAAAAGTGCATACAAAATAATAACTTCTAAAGCAACTAAAATGAAAATTCAAATAAGTTTAACAAGTCTCAAACCACAATCTAAGAGTTCAAAACATAATGAAAGAGTTCAAACCACAATCTAAGTTTCTAAACCAAGTGAAACATAATAAAGTTTAAGAATTTCATGGATCCTTCTTGTTCTTTGTTATCTTCCTCCCCATCACTAGCTTTTTCACCGGCATCGCTTTTGCTTTTCCCTTCCTCTTCACCGGGCCTATGTAGTCACCATCCTCATTGTAATATGGGTTCACTCCCGGAAAAGTCACATGCCACTGAAAAAAGTTCTTGGATCAACCTCCTCTTCTTCCTCCTCGATGATGTGCATTCTTCATAGTTGAGGGGATTGCTAGGACTGTTCATAAACCTTAGAAATTCTTCTGGATTTTCCTTACCCATCAAACATAACTTTCTAAACGGGCAATTCTCTTCAGTTTCATCTTTAGGTTCTTCTAAATTGGGATAAATTGTGTCCAAATATTCAAATAGCTCTTCTGCATTGTTAACAAGACAAGGTAGTTCTTCTTTTGTTTCCTCTGGGAACCTAAACAATGCACAAATAAGATATATGAAAACAAACAACACAACACTGTTGACCTTCTACCCCTGGCCAGCAGCTTAGATAAATAAAACACTGCCGACTACATTAAAGCCGGAATGTTGTTAACCAACTACCCTGCCGACTAATAAAACGCCGGAATGGTACTATCTATGAAAGATGCCGACTAATAAATTAGGAAATTAAGGTTTCTGATGCCTAACGTCGGCATGGTACAAGTCAAAAACAACGCCGACCAAATATAACCGGCATGGTTGGTTATTATACCCTGCCGGCCCTGGTTATTGTCAAACAGGCGCCATGGCTCTGATGAAAAGTCGGCATGTTATTCATCCTAAGACCATGCCGGCTCTTTCAAAATACCAAAGGCCGGCATGTTGTTCAAGTATCGACCTTGCCGGCCAACAAATCTGAAAATCATAATTTTCGATTTCTAACCTAATCTAACAATCATATACAACAAAACAATAATGGGTTTGAGTTTATAAATCACTTACAATCTTCTTTTCGCCTTTAGAGGTTTCTTTTCAGCATCTTCAAGGATTTCATTCTTGGGTTTACTCGTTCCAACCTTTCCCTTACCTTTTCCCTCTGATTTGGAGGTTTTCATGTTACCAGTTGAATCTCTCTTGCTGCTGGATCGTTTAGAATCAACCATTTTTTTTGGGTAGAAAATCAAAATTCAAAATTTTGGTTGATTTTAAGTTTTTGGAATGAAAGAGAAGATGAGAGGGTTTAGAGAAGAAGAATGAAAGAGAAGAGGAGAGGTTTTTGGTTAATCAGTTTTTGGTTTTTAAGTTTAGAGTTTAGTTTTAGGTTGATTAGTGTAGGGGTATTTAAGTAAGTTTACCACGTTTTGGCCTCCCCTTAGTAAGGTCACATGTCCACTTAAAATTGGGTATACCCCAATTAGTTTGAGTATACCCCAATCTCGCCAGGTAGATTTAGGCCTGGGCACATTCAAGTTGAACACTAGCTAACAAGGCGAGTCTGATTTCGGAGTAACAAATGGTGTTTGGGAGAAATGAGCAGCGGTATAGTTCTTTGAACACAGTAAACATAAATTGTTGGGCCCTAGAGTGCATAATACCCCCACTTTGGAATAAGAAATCAGCTCTCACACTATTTATTTATTTATTTTTTTTTGGTAAGAAGAGTTTCGAGCCAATCATTACCAAATGTCTTTACTGTTGGGGTTCAGATCCATTTACACATGCTAATTAATCTTGCGGAAATAAACTAGCTAACAAGAAACACTTGATCTCTCGGATTGCTCCATGAACCTGACTACGATCTAGGATAAGAAGAAGAGAAAGAGATCCACACCGATGCAAGGCATAAACAAAAGCAACAAGAAAATACTCACATATTTAACGTGGTTCAACAATATACACGATGTGTGAATATTTTCTACATCCACCAAACGACAACGACCTCATTCTTTATTATAGAAAACCATCAATTGAGAATTACACAAGAATTGAATAATCAATTAATCGACTCACCACAATGTGACCGAACACAAGAACTCTCACAAACACCCTATAAATCCAAAGTAGTGTTTTCACCCATACGAGATAATGTTTACCACATTATCAATCACAACGATCTTCTCTGTACACCCTGACATAGATTACCATGGACGCCTTCAGCTCAACACCAATAATCTAATCCAGTACCACCAATATGCTCCTCAACAAGATGGCTTACCAACAAATCCATATGAATACTCCATAACGACGTATCTTCCAACATTGATAAGTATTCCGTAAGCACTATAATGATGTACTAATTCCACCATTATTGGTCTCTCATCACATCCACCCCAAAAGGTGGGATGAATTCCTCGCATCTCTAATGAGAATTTCCTTGAGAACTCGTAGCTACAACTCATAGCCTATAATAGGAGTAACATTACTTTTCCTACAAAAATAGGGTTTCCTTAACTTAGCTATTAAGGTCCTAGAATTTAGGATCAAGTAAACGATTAAAAACTCTTAATTCTAAACCTAATTAATCACTGACCAAGTTTTGTTACCCAAACCTAAACTTACCGACCCAAAACCAAGTTTGACTTATTTCAAACTTGACACCGACTTTAACCTACAATTTTCCACCTCGGATCATGCATTTATGCATCAGACGATTAACTTGTTATTCCTCCATCTTCTGAAAATCGATTACACCATCACTAGTTTCCTACATATCCCCAATAGGAATCACACCGAAATGTAGTTCACCCAAATTGTTTAGTAGAACACCATCAGAAGAGAGTAAACCAAACTTGAACGTCAAAAACTCAAGACTTAAAAATCCATCCTATCGGTGATTGTACAAATCTCCACCACGAAAAATCCCCGAACATCTCACCAACTATCGTAATACGATCACTCGTTATGCAACATCTTGAGATACACCTTACTCCTTTATGTTCACAACTCCATATTGACTGTCACTATTCCAGGTGTATTGCACGGCAACTCAATCAGACCATATACGAACATTTTCCATATGTTACCAATCGAACTTAGTTACAGTCATCATGCACACTTAAACCTTTGTTGCCTATTCAAGCTTGCTCCAAATAATCCTATCTCCATCTCGGCCTTCCTTGCTCCACCTGAGTTTATGTTCCGCTCCACTTAAGCCACCAACTCCAATTTGTGCACCATACCCAAAAGTTCTGACTTCCATAACCACTCGATCACCAAACTGAAAACTACCACTATAACCTCCAAACGTCTTCCTAAGCACCCTTAGCTTAACCATAGTATTCATCTTCGTCTCTAAACTCTAGCCGAGTCAATTTCTTATTTAAACAACTGATCATACATTTTCTCTTTTCCACGAGCATGTCCTCCAAAGCTAATTAACGTGATACTTTACATTAGTTTATAATAAACCAACCTTCATGTTAGATTCTAACCATCTTGTATGTACCAAAACATATCTAGCATGACTTCAACTGGGCACCAAAGACAACCAATCCATGGATCATTGTCATTGCGTGCCAATATCGATCTCATCTCTGTGAATATTGCTTTACCGAGCCTATCTCCGATTGGATCATGATTCTACGATCATATTTCACCAATTGAGGTTTACTCATCCGTTAAAGCTTATCATATCTTTAACCGATGCATACATACCAGAAACATGTTCAGCTTCACAGAGACTTCAACAGCTGACACACCAATCTTCTACACCACTTCAGCAACCTCAATGGGCTTCGACAATAATGTCATTCTAGTCTTTTAATAATATCTTAGGAAGCATGTAGTTTCAACTTCGCGACAGTCAAACCACAATAAATCTGGACTCGGATAAAACTGTGACTAACGTGGAAGATATCATCGTTATAGTCGTAACAATACATAATATCACACATTCTATCTTGTGCATATCACTTTCCCAATCTTGCTCCAGATGTACACCAACATTTTGAAATCTGATCCGTCCTTTACACAAAGACCCAATCACAGGCAGCCATAATCTGAAAACTTTGGTAACTTATTCAAGATCCAAGAAATACAAGATGCTGTTGTATTTACTTTCTCATGCTATGTAGAGAAAATAACTTGACGAAAACTATAAGGTTGTTGAACCAAATTTCTCAAAGGAAATCTTTACCTTCATATATACAGGCTTTGTCAATATTGAAATTAATTTCAATAACTGTAGCATACAAGCAAACCCTCAAATATTATTATTTCTATAATGTATATAGCTTTCTCCAACAGAAAGTCTCACACTGATCATCAGGAAATCGAATAAATAATGGTTGATGGAAAAAAACGTCGAAATTGTAGCCCTTCTCAAATTCATGCACCGTAATTTCTCAAGTAGTACACGCTACTTCCCGTAGCCACACCACCATACATATTGTAATATTGTATTATTCTTTAAAATCTTGAAGTGTCAAAGCGATACCTTTTTAATTCCTCACAACGGGTCTTTACAAATAGGAACGTATTTCCAACACAATAGATCAACCTGTTTCTCCCAATGGTCTTGCACTTCAACTAGCTCCGATCGACTACAAGTGGTGTACAACCATTAAACTCTTCGACTGAACGTCATCGACAAGAATCAAAACATCACAAACTATCTATCTTCTCCATCGGAAACAAGAAGAGAGAAAAACTCCAAAATATTGTTATACTCGACACAATGTCATAGTCACAGACAAAAAAAAAAAAACTACAAAAGGTGTCGAAAAACTGCTTCTTGTACAAGAATAAGAAACCATAGCTCCACCACAACCGATATCACATCTCATCCAACGATCACTGTCCTGCAACTTATTTGTAGCCACATGCTTCAAATACTAAGACTGAAATCAAACTCTTCAACACCGGAACATATCAAATCTTGGCCAATGCACATTCCAGTTATCATTTTATTGCTTGGTCACCTTTACAGCTCTTTCATTAAACTATTCAGTGTCTTACAAGGTGAAAGTATTACACAACTAATAAGAATAAGTAACACCATTCCGTGTACACCCTAGTTGAGGAATCAATACTTCCAAAACGAAACCTACTACGAGATTTTCCCATATCCTTATTGTAACAAACAACTAAGGCAGAACGAGTATGAATCTTCACATTTTTCAACTTCATGTTAAAATCAACTCAGCAACATGATCAACTGATGACGATTGATAACCAAATTATTGTTTCCCTTGATCAGGAACAACAATGAGATTTTGTCATGCTTATATTCCATCTTTACTTCCACCAACATACAAACCAATATTTGTATCCCAACTATGATATGATCTTGCCCAAGCAAACACAAATTAATTGAAAATAATTTACGCAGGTCTTTCAAACAGTTCACAAGAATATGGTATGAAGTATAGAGAATATGTAAACTTACTTAAAGTCGTGCATATGGTTTATGCTCCAATAAGTATCAATGTCAAATCTCCAATAAATAGCAACTCAAATATCAAGACCATACATCTTGACCATATCGAATGAAGATCACCCGGTATAATTCCATTCCTTTAGAAGTATGCTTTAATTATCCTTGTACGTAAACTTCGCATCTTCGGAAGCTGTATCACCAAATCCTTTGCCTTCAAAACTTTCTGCTAACCAGAAAATCCAAAACTTTTCTCTTCAAATCTTCTATCCAGCCTAAAGCTCTAATACCAATTATTGTGGTTTAGAGCCATCTACACATGCTAAATTAATCTTGCGGAAATAAACTAGCTAACAAGAAACACTTGATCTCTCGGATTGCTTCATGAACCTTACTACGATCTAAGATAATAGAAGAGAAAGAGATCCACACAGATGCAAGGCATAAACAAAAGCAACAAGAAAATACTCACAGATTTGACGTGGTTCAACAATATACACGATGTGTGAATATTGTCTACATCCACCAAACGGCTACAAACTCTTTCTTTATTATAGAACCACTAATTGAGAATTACACAAGAATTGAATAATCAATTAATCGACTCACCATAATGTGACCGAACACAAGAACTTTCACAAACACCCTATAAATCCAAGTAATGTCTTCACCCATACGAGATAATGTTTACTGCATTATCAATCACAATGAGACGATCTTCTCTGCACACCCTGACATAGATTACCATGGACGCCTTCAACTCAACACCAATAATCTAATCTAGCACCACCAAGATGATCTTCTCCTCAACAAGATGTCTTATCAACATCTCCATATGAATACTCCATAACGACATATCTTCCAGCATCGATAAGTATTTTGTAAGCACCATAATGATGTACTAATTCCACCATTATTGGTCTCTCACATCCACCCCAAAAGGTGAGATGAATTCCCCACATCTCTAATGAGAATTTCCTTGAGAACTCATAGCTAAAACTCATAGCCTATAATAGGAGTAACATTACTTTTCCTATAATAATAGGGTTTCCTTAACTTAGCTATTAAGATCTTACAATTTAGGATCAAGTAAATGATGAAAAACTCTTAGACCATGTTTGTTTACTCCTGACTCATCTGAGTCGTCTAGATCTGAGTCATCTGGATCTGAGTGAAATCACCTGACTCATCTGGATCTGAATCGATAGTTTTGAGCCAGATCTGACTCATCTGACTCAAAAATATGTGAGTCAGTGATTTGGTCCCATGAGTCAGAAGTATTTTGTTAGCTGACTCAAATGGGTCTGAGTCAGGGGTTATGCCTGAGTCAGATCTGACTCAAAATGGAAACACAAATGGTCTGACTGCTGACGCGACCCGAATCATGGGTTGACTCAGATCCAGATGCCGAGTCAACTGCAAACAAACAAGGTCTTAATTCTAAACCTAATTAATCACCGACCAAGTTTAGGTTATCCAAACCCAAACTTACCGAGCCAAAACCAAGTTTGACTTATTTCAAACTTGACACCAACTTTAGCCTACATTTACCACTGTACTACAACAACATTGCCAGAATAAACTCTATTCGGGATGGAGCGTTAGGTAATCCCCTTTTACACTGATTAATTCAGCATATCCATATATAACATCTTTGACATTTTTATTTGGTTTAGAAAAGATACTGTTTGAGTTTAGAACATTGAAATGATCATGTAGATACTTGCTTTATGTTATATGTTGTCTCATTATGCTGTGCTATATAAGTTTCCTGGCCATATTGCTCTAGGGTCATTGAAAACTTTGTCAACTTTCAATAGGTCTTTTTCTTTTCAAATTTTGTCGCTTCTATCTGGTCGACATCCACAGATGATTTTCTCCCGTAAGTGTTCCTGTTTTTCCTACAGTTGTTTTGGCTATAAGAATTCTTGATAACATCCTATATTCTACTGTGCCAACTTTCTAAACAGTTTATCAGGCGTTCTGTGTACCAACCATATCTTGGCGCATCTACCTATATATTCCCCATCAAGCTCCACATCCATCCACCCATCCACCCCACTCACAAACGTACCCCCACCAAAATTCTCCATTTTGCTTCTTTATGAGAGGACTTGGGGGTTCAAGGCTGCAAAAGTTTACTCAATATTTAGTTTTAATTTACACTTAATTGGAGTGGTCAGAGAGAAGCTAGTGTGACAAGTGTGTCACACCCAATTGACCACGTGACATGTACACTTTACACATGCAATTCAAACCCATTCAGTGAATGAATGAACCAGCAGAGAAAAGCTAGCTAGGTTAAGTCTGACATTTTCTCATCAGTGGCCATTGTTATATTAATTGCTGAACTCTATAGGGTTTCCAAAAGACAGTTCATTATCATATATGTATATGGTAGGGCAAATCTCTTGGATTCTTAGATGCTTTGTCTTTCTTTTCTACTGTTCATATGCATCTTCATTGTCACTAATATTCTTGTTACATATTTTTTTATTAATATCTGGACTGATCTATAACTCTATCTCATCTCATCTCATCTCATCTTTGAACAAGTAAAGTTGCACGCATCGTGGAATAAAGAATCGAAATAAAATGTCGTTGAGATTACAGTAAACCCTTAAGAGTATATGAAATATCCATTCATATGCTAATACTCCTGCTATATTACACGAGAGATCCATCAGAAAATATCCCTCGTTTCAATCAACTCATATTGAGCACGCCCAGCAATTAATCCAGGCCCCCTACCACTATCGCTACTCCTTTGGAGACTGCAAGCATAAAAAAATGAGCAGTAGACTAAATGGTTAAAAATGCTTCAAAGAAAAGACTAAATGGTTAAAAACGAATATATGATTTGAATGTGAGTGCATATCAGCATGCTTTGGATAGTTACAACTCTCAACTTGTTATTGATCTTTTTTTTTTTTTAATAAGAAAGTGGATTTTATTAATAAGAGTTTAAATTGAAACATTGTTCAGGTGACTTAGGATCAGAGTATTGATCCAAGTAGGCCAATTTAAACTCCATTCTACAGAGCTTATTTGAGATTTTACATACTTTGCTAGATCATTAGCAATGCTATTTGCATCTCTTTTAACATAAGTACATTCCCAATGATCAAAATCAGCTAAAATAAAAAGAATGTCATGAATAACATTATTGGTTGTCCACTTTACTGAGGTTTTGGAACCTTGGATGGCATTCACCACATTCACACGGTCCTCTTCCAGATGAACCCTTCTAATTCCCTTTTCTTTAGCCCATAACACCGCTTCCAAAGCTCCCAATGCCTCATCTTGTTCTGCATCTAATGCTTTGACTAGGGTACATCGCACACCATTGCAGATTCCTGCAGAATTTCTCAACTTGTTATTGATCACCATCTTTATATTAGTGCATGGTGCTTAGGACAGAAATAATTTCTGATGATCGAGGGTGTGCCTCAATACTAGTTGTGACTTGTGATGCTCAACCTACTACCACAATTACTACTTACTGAATGCGCCCACTGGCTTTAGAGTTGTTTGACCGTATGGTGCTTAGCCAGGTAGTTAATTGTAAACCACTCTAACTTTGGTAATGAAGTGAGGTATTTTAAACTGATTCTATCCTCTTCCCAAGTTATGAAGGCAATGACCTACATCGAGAAAAGAGTCATGCACCTATGAAAGCTAGGCAGGGGAAACCTGTTGCACATTCTCAGGCAAACAGACCAAGGCTTATTTTTATAATAAGCTGACTTGGGGGACCAACGACCTTAAAGGGAACAATCTTGAATGTGTTATGCTAGTGAGCAGGTGCGTCTTACACCCATCAAGGAAAGATTCAGGAATTTTTTAAGGATGTACTCCGTATTAATTAGAAATGTTCCTCACCTCGATTGTATGTATTTGTGATGTGAAATTTATTACAAGCCGGTTTTCGAAGTTAGTAAAATATATGGGCTGCTAGATGCTATCAGCGAGGCGTCTTCGGAGATGTGTGGATGCCGTGTTTCAGAGTCCACTTCGGTGTCTATGGATTGCAATCCGCGTGTAACAGTTAGCATGCCGCAATTTATGTGCTACAATCCCGTTGCCGCACTCCGAGTACCAGTCCCGTATTCAAACTCAACCATCTTCACTGCGCTCATATCTGCTAACTAGGTTTTTTAAGGATGTTTTTCAGTAAATATCATCAGCCTTTTGATTATCTCGACAGAAACCTAAAGTAAGTGCACATATAGGACCATTGTCCCCCCATGCTTTGGTTCCCTAAAGCACTCCTCAATTTCATTTAATTTAAGAAGTATAAAAACAGATTAAAGCCCCGAAGTATGGGCATTGATCGTCACTAGCATTTTTCTTTTACCCTTTTCGTACATCTTTCATTTTCTAGATCACTCAGTGATTTGTATAAACATATCATTGATACTCTTAAATTAATTAGCTAAAGTTTAATTAGAAAATCAAATTTACTGTAATTTACTTTGGCGGCGTGATAAATCTATGTTTGTCGACTCGGAAGTACAACTTTGTCGATAACTACGTTACGATTTCTGGTTGGCCGAAGCTGCAACAGGAGCTCTTAATTGGTTAGACTGATCATGTATATATATATATATATATATATATATATATATAATCTTTTCAACTTTCTTCTATTTGTTTATCTATTATGGGTTCAATATATTCTCCTCTATTATTGTTTTCCTATCCAGCATGTGCATATAGAGGACCATTGCGCAGTAGAATTATATACTTGGTGCAGGCACAGCTGCTCGCCTTAAGAATGTCAAATTAATCGAATGCTGAAAAGAGTTTGGCTCAATAACATTAGGACTTGTTTGGCCTTTGTCCATGGACAAAAGTCATGAGTTCACTACATTATTTTTAGGGATTAGCAACGGCCCCTGGCCGTTGCTGACTGGAGTCGCAACGGCAGACCCCTGTTGCAAAACACAGTGTTGCATTTTTTCGCAACGGCATAGGCTCCGTTGCGACTCTCGGTCGACACGGTGATTCGCAACCGCGCTTGCCGTTGCGACTCTGTTTATTAGCATTCTAGATCTGTCGTTGCTAAGCTGTTTCTAGTTACTGGAATACCCCTACCCGGAACTAAATGTTATTGGTTTTGGTTCTAATTTATTGGTTCTGTGTCTAATTTAGCAACAGATCAGAGACGTTGCTAATTTTTTGCAACTGGAAAAAAAAGGTCAAGTCTTCATTGACCTGGTCAAAATCCATTTCCCCCACATCCCCCCCCCATGCAGTTACCCAGTTCCTCATATTCATCATTTCCACAGATATACAAACTATGTCATTCATTCACTCAACATACAAAACTGTATCATAATATGAAAAATGTATTCTTCAATTGATGTTATAAAAAAGTATGAGTATTTGATACAAATGTATTCTAAGTATCACAACAAACTAGTGTACACATAGAAACATACTTGGTTCCTAAGTTCAGTTCATGGAAAGTTACGAAATTCCTAAGTTCTTCTAACTTAAATCACTGTAAGAAGATACCACATAAACTTACAAATCTTGCAGCTGCTAAGGGACCTAATGGCTGCTGCTTTGTTCTCCAACCTTAATTTCGGATCTCATAACACAGCATCATTCAATCAACCTGCGAACAAAGCATCACAAATTCTTCCAATCAGATAACCAGTATGCTTATAAAGATTGAGTCAAAAACTAATAAAGAAATAATATGTTGTATAAGTACAAGAAGGCAAAATCTGTGGAAATGATGAATATGGGGAACTGTATAAGTTTCCATTGTCTCTAATCCTTATTCCAATGACCTAATTTAAAACTATGATTCATCAAAATCTTGTGCATATAATTGGAGAGTCTTGTTCTTATTCCTAAAACTGTTCTTGTTCTATTTAGTAAAAAACATTCACCAAAATCTTGAGTCTTGAATATACTAAAAACGAAACTAAGAACTGGTGAACTACTAAATAATTTAAGATATATGACATACCATCAGTCATCTTGGCCTCGATGTTGGAAATATCTTTATCATCATTCACACGATCATAACCATATCGAAGCTTCCATGAATGAGTCTGCTCAACCGTAGAGAGTTCACAATCCACTGAAAAAAGCCAAGTAATTTGCTATCAAAGTAATTCACACATTCACACATTCACGATATTAGCAGTGTGGATTTTGACATCTTAGTTCTGTATACCATCCAAAAATGCTATCTTAGTTCATTGAGGCAAAAGGAATTGTTCAACTTGCACATACTCTACAAGTATGAAATAACTAACTTCATTCTTTATCAAATAAAATTCCAAAACTTGCAATACCTTTCCGAATAAGCGTGGTTGGAAAAAAAATTCATCTTGCCCGGGGATGCTAATGCTAACACTTATATGCAAATGAAAACATAAGAAACATCCATTAAATCCCTGGAACTATCTTTGCCAATTAACAATCAGTGCTCATTACAAATTCAATGCACATTCTTAGTCAAGAGCTTATCTTTAAGAGCTTTGAGAGATGGTTCCAGGTCTAAAAAAAGTGTGAACTGCACAAATAGAACAAAAAAGACCATATAAGTTAAGACAGCTGTTATGAAGACCCACCAGACCCAATGTCTTATTGAATAAAATGCAAATGTTATTGTAACGAAGATCGCAACAAAGACTTAGCTTACCGGAGTAAGGTCACCAACAACATAGTCCGTAGAAACAACACGAACAACATAGTACCTCAAAAGTGATTACATAATAAAGATTAATATCCATAATTTGAACTCAATATGATAAACATAAGCAAAGGAAGTGTACTTACCAGGGATTGTGATTCCCCCGGGTGGATACTACCGCTTCAATTGACCTGCACTGCAGTCACCTGCGTAACAAAATACAACAGAACCCAAACCATACACATCCATAAAGAAAAACTGATTATATTAATACTGCCGGTTCACATAGAATACATTGCGATTCAAAGTTTTTTAAGCACAACTGCCTGAGAGTCTTCCTTATGCACAACTGCATAAGAATTTATATGCTAGCATGCTAAGCACATGTACAAAAGTGTTTCAAAAAAATCCAAAAAAGATAAAGCACAACTGCCTGAGAGTCTTCCTTATGCACAACTGCATAAGAATCTACATGTTAGCATGCTAAGAACATGTACAAAAGTGTGAACATATATAAGCAAAAAAAGATAAAGCCATATATGTTGTTAATAAAGTGATTATCGAGCATTATATACGATGGCTGAGATATCTCCAAAAAAGTAAGTCGACCGCCGACCAGACTAGTCATTTCTGATGCACTTCTTTGGATGGAGCACGTACCCTCCAATTCCAATATCTTGAAAGTTTAAAACAAACTTGTTAACTTTCAGGACTGGTTCATTTGGGAGTAAAAATCTGTCCAACATCACCTTTCCAAGATTAGATGGTACAATACAGCCGTGACACATACGTCCCATGGCACCAGTGCACAGCCTACCAACAACAGTGACTTCATCATCAATGTTCAACAATGAACATGGAGGCATTTCGGTACCCGCTACCGATGATCGAGCTGGTGAAGGTGTTTGAGCAGGTGTAGGTGTTTGAGCAAGTGAATCATTCTGAACAGGAGAAGCTGCGTGACATTGTGAACAATGGATGTTGTTTGATGCAACAACTGACCCTGGAATTGCAATTTGGATGTCCTTCACAATGTTACATAGTGATCCTAAACTTGTGATCAGACCCCCCACCTTGGTACCTAGCTCCTCCAACTGATGCTTTACAGCTCTATCCTTGGATTTCAATTCTTGTACTTTGGAACGCACAGGAGCAGAAAATTCATATTGTGTACGAGTAACAGGACCAACAACATGAACCCGTCCTCTACATTCTTTCCCAAAAGCTTTAGTCACTACATCTATGTCTGGTACAAGAATACCCGCAGGTTTTTTCTGGTTGATATCTTCTTGCACCTTCTTAAGATCATCCTGCCATGTTGAGCATAACAGTGCACGTGTCATATATAAAATATATAAATGACTAGTAGATAGTATACATATGAGTACTAAAATTCAGATGAAACACAAGCTGACTTACAAAGTGTTTTTGCGTACTAGGTAGAATTGCCCCTCCCTCTTGAGTATGAGCTTTAATCCACATATCAGAGGTGCTGATTTCCACATCAAGATTCTTGCGCTCCTACCAGTATAACGAGTCGATTTGTACTAATCAATCTAAAGAAGGAAAATACTAATCATAATGGCCATATTTGGAGATTCATAAATCACAACATTACTGAAATCAATATATATACCAGTTCATCTTTGACTAAAGAATGAGGTTTTCGATCGGAGGTGTGAGAGTGGTCATATAGCTTCCTCTTCCTCTTGTGCTCAACTTTACTTTCTTTAAAAGTGTTTTCATTCAAAAAGAATTCTATCTACTCCTCTTAAGGTACACCAGGAGGAATATGTGCAATCCTTTTCTCATGAGTTGGATAGGGATCATAATAAGCATATCATAACTCATGCTTGCGTCTCCTCCATATAGGATCCATCGAATTAACCATGATAATCTTTGAAGACTCGGGTGAAGGAAATGTTCTATGAGAAAAGAGAGTTATTTAGAATGTATGTAGAGCTAGCTAATACATTTATGTCATCATTTTAGTGATCAAACCAGTATGGAAAGAATCGAATCATCACTAAAAAAAAATATCTTAATAAAAAGTGTGAACAGAAATCATAATTGTACATGCATTTCCTTCCAAATAGCATCTTTGTAAGTATCGGGCACATGCTTCCATGTTTTGAATGAGATGGGGACATGAGTACGAGTCAAGGCGCCTTTCAGGTGGCTGTATGTTGTTGCATTTTTGGAAATGGGAAGACCATTCTCATCTACTTCCACTTCTGCCATAATAACCTGCAAAATAACAACCAAGTTTTACGTTAGAAAGAAGTTAAACCTATAACAGCTAGCCTTTGTCACTATCCACATAAACATATCAAACAGAAGCTATATAGAATGCGCAAGTGATAACACAAAAACTATGAGAAAAGAGAACAGACATAACATATAAGATAATCCGCAAGAGATAAAACAAAATTTATCTGAAAAAGAACAGAAACAAGCAAGTCTAAACATTGTCACATGTCAGAAAAAAATATCTAATCACATAGAGCTTCAAACCACAGAATCGACACATATAAGCTTCTCTAAACTCTCATTGTCAGTAAGAGCTGAATGATAAATACTAGGAATTTTAATACTATCTATAGAGAAAGTCAATCCTTACGATGAATGCAACACCAAAGACCACCCTTTTTCAGACAGATCCTTTGAGTAGAACACTTGTGTCGCTTCAGATGCAAGAATGAATGGCTCTCCATAATTCCATCAATGCTTTTCATCTTAGACAAGTGAACCTTTATCAATTTTGTAATTGCATCAACCTTGCACCTATTAGTCTTGTCTTCGACCTTCACCCAATCACAGTAAAATAATGTTTCTTCAAATTCCATAAAATCCAGCTTTATAATCTTCCTAATGACTCCATAATACGTCATTTCTATTTCATTGTACTTTGTGTCCGTGGACTTCGCTCTATAACTTGTAATAACTCTCATCGAAACACCACTGTTTTGTGACATAACCAACCCCTCGTAATCTTCAGCATATAAAGTAAATCCATTCACTTGGTATCTCTTATACGACTGCGCCTTGAAGAGACGTCCATGCACTAGTCGCCAAAGTGTTGAGTTTGCTTCATCAGCTTCTAACAACTGCAAGAGAACATGTGTGAAATCAAGCTAATTAGTAATATATGAATTGTAATTACATAGATTAGAGAAAGAGAGTCAAGGTACATAATTTAGGCTAATATGTTACCTCTTCGCGTAACCACAAAAGAAAACTCTTTGAGGGACAGTTTCTCTGACCATTAATATAGGATACATACTTCCTACAATTAAAAGATAATTCAAAACAATTATATCGATAGACATATAACAGCTCAACAGTTATGGAAAACTCTTTGCAATCCATCGTACTTAAAACACTTAAAGGTGTAAAATTAAAAATCTGTACCTTTGCCAATCATCTAATCCATCATACTTAGAGAGAAGCCATTTGCGAGCTTGTTCAAACTGCACCTGAGTTAGAATAATATCCCTAGATTTACTTAAAGGCATCTCATCAGCAAACTCATCGTCATCATCAAAAAATGCCCGGCGAGTATGCTTATGAGTACCATCACCATCCTTTGACAGGCCATCCATGCCATACAAGCTTGCTTCTCGCAGCGTATACCTTCTTGTGATGCACCCATCAATATATCTTTTATTGCGCACCAACCCTTTGAAACCTTTCATTAACCTAAAAAGTATCAATTAAACAACAAAGTCTTTAGGACATGACAACACTCAAGCTATATACATTAACCAACATAATCAATTACTCAAGTTCTAGACATTACTCAGGTTATAGACAATTACTGAAGTTCTAGACATTAATCAATTACTGGTAGAAAATTTTACCTCTCAAAGGGATACGTCCACCTGAATCTTACCGGACCGGAGATTAAAGCTTCATCTGCTAGATGAATCATCAGGTGAATACTGATAACAAAAACCGACGGAGGAAAATGTTTCTCTAGAACACAGATTGCTTCTACAAGGCTGGCTTTTGCTTTTAGCAGATGTTCTCGGTTTACAACTTTCACGCACAGAATGTTGAAAAAGATGCTGATCCGGAGAAGAGAAACTCGTAGCTCTTTAGGTAGCGATGTTGCGGATGAACCAAAGGAAGCAAATGCTGCATTACTACATGATAATCATGAGATTTAAAATTCCTTAGCTCTGGAGGATTAAAATTGACGCAGTTGCGAAGATTTGAAGAGAAACTGTAAGGCACCCTTAGATTCTTCAAAATTGTGCAAAAGTCAATTTTCTCCTTCTTCGTCATATTAAATGATCCTTTTCCATTGTTGTTCTACCATTCTCAGCATCCTCTTTCAACCACAACTTCTTTCTTATCCCCATATCTTGACGCGCAGCAGGACTATCTTTAGACTTCTTGTTTCCCATCATAGTATTCAGAAGATGCTCCATTATATTCTTCTTTGTGTGCATGACATCTATAATATGAAGAGTCGCATTTGAACCCCAATTGGGAAAATCAAAGAGAATAGATCTTTGAGTGAACAGAGAATGGTCATTAACCTCATCTTCAACATTGGCGTCATCATCAAGTTCCTGAAAATAGATAACATAAGAAAAAAGTTCAAGTTACTGAAATTCAAACCACACCAATGACATTGAGTTTATATATCCAGAACAAGCACTTTCAAAAACTAACGAATCTCCAAGGTAAATAAAAAACATAAATCAAATGAAGACAGGACAGAGGACTAACCTTGATGGTATCAGCTTTCCTTTTACGTTTCAGATTTTCTTGTGATGGTTGTTTTCTCTTGCCGTTCTTGGAACTAATTTTACCTACAATCTCTTGTATCTGCAACCCCGTTAGTGGCCATGGAGATGTACCATGCTCCACTCGTCCATCGAAATTTGTCCTATCATCGCGATACTTATTCTTCGATGGTAGCCATCTTCGGTGTCCCCTGTAGCAGATCTTCGTAGTAAATGGCAGATAATCAGCAACAATGCCTTCTCCACAAGTAGTACAAGCACAATATACATGAGTTACACATCCCGCTAAAGTCCCTAACGCTAGAAAATCGTGAATAGCCCACAACAACCGCTAAAGTCTCATCAAAAATTCAGTTTAGCTGAATGCCTCAAATGCTAGTGCACCATCCCATAACTTCTTCAACTCATCTACTAGTATTTCTAAATAAACATCAAAGTTTTTACCGGGTGCTTTTGGGCCTAATATCAGCAACGACAACAACGAGAATTCCCGCTTCATACACAACGAATGAGGCAAATTATAAATACACATAATCACCGGCTAATAACTGTGTGCAAGACCGAAACACCCATTTGGATTGAAACCTTCATTTGATATCCCAAGTGTAACATTCATTGGTTCCTTGGCAAACTCTGGCGAAAAACTATCTGCACATCTCCAAGCTGAATAATCGACGGGATGACGCATGACGTTTATATCTGACTTTGCTCTAGAATTCCAAGTCATTGCCTCCGCGATCCATGGTTCACTGTAAAACCTTTTCAGCCTTGTAATCAACGAAAAATGTCTAACCGTCTTCTAAGCGACAGTAATAAGCTTCCTCTCATCATTAAAAACCTTCTTATACCTAGATTCTTGACAAACATGACACTTCACCAGCGATGCATGATCCTTCCAATACAAAACACAGTCATTTACACAGGTATCATATGTTATATAATCCATTCCTAGTTCTTGGATCATCTTTTGCACTTCTGAGTACTTAGATGGCAGTGTATTTTCTTCGGGAAGCAACTCCTTCATCAACTCTAAGAGTTCAGTCATACCATTATCAGAAAACCCATATTGTGTCTTTATGTGATTCAACTTGATAGAAGCATACAATGCTGTCACTCCTTTAGGACACGACGGATACAACGGTTCTTTTGCACGCTCATAGACAGATTCCTTTTTCTTGCTTTTCCTAGTTCCAGCATCATTATTAACCCCACTATCTATTCTAATATTGTCATCTACTATAACAGCACCATCATCCTCAACAACATCTCCTAAATTTTCACCCTCACCTATAGAAGGATCAACAACTACATCTCCTACATTAAAATTTTCTACATTCTCAGCAACATCGCCATTACTAGTGTTATCCACATGTGACCGTGCTTCTACTTCTAACTTTTCCCCATGAAAACGCCATGTCGTGTCTGTAGAAAGAATACCATACTTAAGCAAATGCAATGAAATTTCACTAAGTGGCCCCAATCCTTTACCAATCTTACATCTACTACAAGGGCATGAGAATAAGGTATTTCCGCCACCATTTCTATTAACAAACTCTATAAATGGCCTAACACCTTCTATTTACCGAGCAGACTTACAAGGACATTTCATCCATCCCTTATCAACCATAGATGACATACCCAAATGACAGTATCTATGTTAAAATTCAGACAGTAGATGTACACTACATCAATACAAAATCAGCAACATTTTTTGATATGATATCTACTACAAACCATGAAAACATATACTTTCTATGCAATTAAAGCTACACGTTAGAATTCAAGTGTATATCATGAATTTGATATATCCCCTTCAAGTAGGGTTGCCGAAGCACTTAGGTTAACGACAAAATTATCCTCTCAACAAAGAGAGAATGAGATACAAGTAGCTTTTGCGATTCACCACTAGGACCATTTTTATCTTGCTCACTGAGATTCTATCAAAATCAAAATCAGACTTACAAAAATTATTAAGTTTAGTCCATACAAACTTATAAAAATCTCTAAGTTCAGAAATTATACAAAATTTCTAAGTTCAGTCCATACAAACTTATATAAATTCTTAACTTCAGACCATACAACTTATAAAAATTTCCAAGTTAAGAAATTGCACAAAATTTCTTTAAGTACACCACTAGAACCATTTTTATCATGTTCACTGAGATGCTATTATCATCAAACTTCAGCTAAACAATATAAAAGGAACCAAAATAATCAAAACAATTTCTTAGTTGGATATACCTTCTTAGTTTTCCTAAACCAACTCTGACCAGTTCTTCTTCAAACTCTAATGAACTGAACTTCAGTTCTTCAATCTTGACAAACCCTAACATGGTAAAAAAAAAAAAGGCATTAGTTTCATATAAACAACAAACCATAAAATGGAAAGAAAATATAAAAGGAACCAAAATAATCAAAACAATTTCATAGTTGGATATACCTTCTTAGTTCTTCCTAAACTGTTCTTCTTCAAACTCCAATGAACTGAACTTCAGTTCTTCAATCTTGACAAACCCTAACATGGAAAAAAAAGGGTATTAGATTCAGATAAACAACAAACCATAAAATGGAAAGAAAAATCAAGAAATAAAAAAACTTAAATTGAAAGAATCAGATTCACAAGTGAAATTGAAAAACTGAAATCAAACATTAAACCCTAAAACCGATAAACTTAAATGGAACCCTAGGATTCGATAAACTTAAATCAAAATCTCAAAATCCTAGAAATCAAAGTCTCTGAACCCTAAAAATCACAACTGAAACCCTAGAAATCGAAATCTATAAACCCTAAAAACTATGTCAAAAATTATACCTGATGATATAGAGTTCTACATGATGATAGAGTTTAGAGATTGAGAGAAAAAAAAACAGCTCAGCTGAGCAGATCGAGATAGTGATGGAGATGGAGAGGAGAGCAGGGGGAGGAAAGACTGAGTCTCTGTGGTTTGGCGGAGAAAAAATGATGAAACTCGATTAAGGGCAGGATATACCCTAGATTGGGATTAAGGGTGGAAAAATAAAAACGAAATCTTGACCGAAGTTTGACTGGGGCGTGTTTATCGGCTCTAGTGTTCCCGACCACGCACGTGGTTCACACGCTTGAACCGAGCGCAGTTGCAATTCGCAACTTTGCTAGTGAGGTTGCAGTATTCGCAACGGCAATCCTCTGTTGCGAAATATTAGCAACGGAAATTTCGCAACCGAGCTAGTGCCGTTGCAAAACTGGGTTACAAATCCCTTACAATGATGTAGTGGTTAATTGACACGGGAATGCTTTACCAGCCAACTAGCAGTTGCATGTTGTTTTCCCACTGCATTGATACACGCTTAGATTATACTCCCCCAGTTTCTCCAAAAGTGTTAATATCACTTTTTTATTTTGGCCTAAAATGTATTAGCAACTTTATGGTTAGATTAGCAACTTCTTGATTTTTTTATCACAAATTGGGTGGTAATCTCTGCATTGTAACCAATCATAGTCGCTAATGATTTTTGTATGAACATTTAATGTACGGTGATATAACTTTCCTGTGAAATGAACAAAAAAAGAGAGGATATCTTCATTTTCTAATGCAATTCGTACAGTACTACGGATCCCAAAAGGGTCCCCAAACATTTAGGGTCCCAACTCTATACCTAGTAACAGCATTATATATTCTTTCATCGTTTTCAAAATGAATATATCAAATCTTGGCTACTACTGTAAAATCAATTCTTGTAATTGGTCACGCTAGTATGTATTGTTAATAACATTTCCTTCTTGATATAATACAAAAGGCGCCATTGTTTGGTGTTCGATAGCATATGCAAGCACTTTCGAGGCGCAATCAGGAGTATTAGGCTTAGTCTTATGGGGTGCTAGCACCCAGATTAGCAATCCACGTCAGCTATCAAAACCACCTAATTGTCTTATGGGAGTGCTAGTTTACCATGCTAGTCGCTGAAACAAAACATCGCCAAGCGCTGAACCATTCAGCGTTTTCACTTTCCGCTGAACCATCCCGCGCTGGACCAGTCAACTCAGTCAAAGCGCTGAACCATTCCGCGCCTGGCGCTGCACCATTCAGCGTTGTAGAAATCGATCTAACCCAATAGAAGCTCGATCTTCTTCTTCTTCCTTATTTCATTTCTTCCTCACCCTAAAACCCTCCGAAAATGCATGTAGTAGATCAAGCGGGATGGGGATTTTCGTCACAAATGGCACTGTGAGTTTGAACAACAACACCATTGGAATCATTTGAGATTGGTTTGGAGTGAATCCGTCCACGAAATCGATTTGGGTAAGATTTTGAAACTTTTTTTTTTGTTTTCCGATGATCATGGTTTGTTGATGAAATTGATATGTTTAGATGATTGGTATATTAGATGATTTAGTATGATTTACTTTGAATTTTTGGGATGAAATTTGATTTTGGGGATTAAATTGATTATTTGTGATGAAGATTCATGATAATTTGTATGAGAGATTACATGATTATGATGAAAATGATACTTGTAGTATTTTTGATGAAGCTAAATTTGTATAATTTGTATGATTATGATGAAAATGATAAAATGTGGTTGATCAAATTATGAATTTGTATGAATTATGAATTTGTATGATTATGATGAAAATGATAAAATGTGGTTGATTTTTTTTTCTTTTCTTTTTTGTTATTGATTGTAGTATGAATATGGAAGAACATTTAGATGCTTTGCAAATAGTATCGGAAAAGGGAGATAGGCATGTACTAATAATTTGAGTGATAGTCGGACTATAAACTTTAGAGGCAATTTTAATGAGGTTGAAGCGTTATACCAAATTGTAGTGAAAGATAATCCGATAACACGAAGATACTGTGATAATTGTGGGTTTTCTTCTGTCTTTGAGTTTAATTTTTCCAATGCGGATAGAGGTTTGGTTGAAGCCATAGCTGAGAGATGGCGGAAAAAAAACCAGGAGCTTCCATTTTAGAGAATTTGAGCTTGGCATCCTTCCTTTAGATTGGTATATGTTAATAGGAATTCCCATTGGAGACCCTACTAAAAATCAAGTAGTTATGCCGGTATTGGGTGGGCTAACATATGCTTTTTTGGATGATTTGTATTTTCAAGATTTCAAAGAATTTGAAAAATGGAACACTAAGCAAAGTACAATATCCCTGGCTATCTTGAGAACCTACATTAAAAGTAGAGAAAAAACCAACAATGTTGAATGTGCAAATGTATTGACAAGAGCATTCTTTCTTTGGTGTTTTGGTCATTTTCTTATTGCGGGTTCTAGTGGAAGAGTAGATAAACGTTGGGTTTTATTGCTGGATAATTTGGATAAAATTTGGGAATATGATTGGGGTTTAGCTTCCTTAGGTAATGCCTATAAATTTCTTGATGGATGGTCAGAGAATGGGAAGGATTTATCTGGCATGGTTATGGTACTTGAGTATTGGTACTATTATTACTTCCGCAACATGCAACCCTTACTTTGTCAGACACCTTCAGGAGAACACCATGATGTTTTCCTGAAGATTAGTCTCTTCAAGAAGACTAACATTAAATCAAAGAAGAGAGGCCAAAGAGAAGGCCAAAAGGATACGAAGAAACACTCAGTGTCCACCACAAGAGCACAAATTGACACTAGAACCAGTGCATTATGTATTTGGAAACCATGGCTAATACATTAGTTTATGTACCTTAATTAATTAACATCCGGATTAACTAATGATGTTATTGACAGACATCAGTGAGCCTGATTATGATCTTGGAAATGTATGTCCCTGTTGCATGTTGTGAACCATCAAACTTGGAAGACTTGTGGGTTTAGGGAGACAGACAAACAGCATGGGATAAAGATAAGAAAAGGGAAAGCAGGGTAGTTAAGTTGCAATAGTGATAAGGTTCTTTTCTTTTTTTTTGGGTGGTGGTGGTTTGTTTAATTAGTGGGGACGGACTGAACTTCTAGAGATGGCAAAAAAAAAGTAGTCCAACTTTAGAATTACAAGACACCTTGATATGAGGAATTGATTTATTGAGACAGGTTGGAATTCGACAGAGAGAGGGCTAGTGTGAATGTGTGTAATCTAGATAGATAGAGATATCCATCTGTTTTTTGTTTTAAAAAATGACCAATAATGTAAGGGTATAAGAAGAATAAACCAATGGAGAGTTGGAACCCTAATAAGTGATACCACAAGTGGTGCTTTTGATCTCTATATAAAGAATCCACAGGCCTTCGCTTCTTCTTCACTCAGAAAATCTCAACAAGAGTTTCTAATAAACTAGTTGGTTATGGTTAGGGTTTACCCTCCGTGGAATTATATAATTAAAATTTGAGGGCGATGATGATGAAGGGATCTAGCTAGCTAGCTAGCTATAACTAGCTAGGGTTTGAGGAAGAAAGTTTCTTCAGTTCTAAGGTGGAGTACAGTAGTAATAATACAGGTATGATGGTATGTTTTATTTTAATATGCATGGGTTTGAATGGTGACAGAAGAGAGTGAGCACACATGGTTTGTTTGTATGAAAGTTCCCATGCTTGAAGCACTGCGTGCTTACTCTCTATCTGTCACCTCAACCACCTGGGTGCTTATTCTGGATCTGTTTGTTTCTCTTTTAATGGCTTCTTCATTGGAGTATACCTTAAAAGGATTTTCTTTAAATTATTTCCCTTTTAACAAACATATATGGAGGTGTTAATGTCATTAATGATTCAATGGTATTGTTTGATGTATTTATATGCTCCTCTAACAGCTCCACTTTTAGGGTACCTTCATACTCTCTGATATCTAGATCTCGATCTATATGTGTTTATGATCTTCTCCACTCGGTGATTAGGATCTATCGATGTGCTGTCTCTCTTTTTCTAATATTGCTCGCTCTACAAGTATTTTGTGTGTTTTTTAAGTGTATGTGTAGATTTTTCTCAAAGAACCCTAACTAGTTTAGTTTTGAGATGCAAAATCTCTTATAATTATAATTATTATTTATTTTATTTTTGAAAAAAGATAGTACAAATTTAAGTAAACTGTTGTGTTTTATTGAGCTTTTGTTTACTTAATAATTTGTGTTTAAGTATCTGTTATTTGTAGTTGTACCATCACCATATATCAATGATTTGTGTATGAACTTCGGATCTGGTCAGGTCAGATATTGCACCATATTAAGTTGATGAGGGGAAGTCAGGTAGGTAGAAGTACAACATTAGATATTCATATTCCACTTTTTCCTTAAGTTTTCTTACTTTGAAACAAACTGATCATCGAATTTATGTACCAATTGATGGGACTTTGGTTTTTGCAAACTATGACTATGTTATTATGTTGTACAAATATATGTCAAACTAATTCTATTTTATGTTGCAAGGTGTCATTCTATTTCAGTTTTGGGATGTTTCTGATTTTCTCCTAAAGGTGCAACATTATAACAAACATCTGATTATGGAGGGTAATCAGTAGAGTAGATGAATACAGGAAAGGAAATTAACATCTTGCATAATTAAGAGAGTGGCATTGCAATTGTCCCTAACTTTGATGTAGGAGCTAGAAGTATAGTGATTGACTTATCGCCTAAACAGACTCAGTCTCCAACAAGAGAGTATATATTGGAGACAAAAACAGAAAAGCCATTAGAAGGTCGCTAGCTATTTGATCATATTATCGGAGTTTATGATGTTGTATTGTACGGTGATTCTACAAATTTGTGATCTGTACTCTCCAAAAAGATGTATTGTTTTACAATAAAAACAAAAAGTTAATGTACAACATCTTAATCCTCCCACGAGTCTCACCATCAACTCGATAGTTTATACCGAGGCGCTTGGAACAGAATTATAAGAAGGAGAAACAAGATTTGGCCCATGGAAATATAAACAGTAAAACCTCCATATATTGATACTCTACATATATATATATATTAATAACCTCTATTTACAGTATTAATAAAAAGTCATAATCTCAACTTGGGCCAGTTATAAATAATAATAATCTCCACATTTTAATATTAATGTTTTTTTTTTTCAGTCTCGCCTTAAGAAATTTACCTCCTACATTAATAATTGACATCTATATTAGAGAAATATGGATCTTGTTATAATAAAATTTATGTTGAAATAAAATACTTATTTTAAAAAAATAGGTAATTTTTTGGATTGTCACCGCAAGTTCATTGATGGATACATGTACTTGTATATTTGACTATAAATAAGTATTTACATTATATCTAAAGATTTTTTTTAATATTTTCTAGGTGTACCTCCCTATACTAATAACCTCTATATATTAATAAATTTGTGAATCCCCAAGTGTATATTAATATATGGCGAACAAAGAGCTTATTCTAGATATATAAAACTCCATTCCCTAACCAACTGCTTTGTTAGAGGATGGATTGTTGAGATGTTTTTGGTGTGAAGAACTGAAGACCTATATATATGACTCAAGATCCTTTACATATATAGGGAGTACTTTCTCCATGTATTCGTATACATGAACTCTCTATCTATCTATATATATAAATCAAACTAAATATATATCTGTTTGGTCGATCATATTGAATGATGATGAATTCCTCATGTGAAGGTCCAATAAAAATAGTTGGCCTGCTTTTCTTTTTTCAGTCAGTCCCCACTAACTGACCAACACCACTAGAAACAATACATACCGTTGCTACTGTTTGGCTTCCCGATCTTATCTCTATTCGCATGCTAGACAGGCATATACAAAGACAACTCGTCCAAGTTGGAAGGTTCACGACATATACATTTCCAAGACGATATATACTACCGGATAAAACAACAAATAACACATGGAGAGATAAGAGATTAAATAACTCTGTAGTTTAATTAGCTAGTTAATTTTCACATGTTATTCGTCCAATCTATTTATGTGATGAGGAAATACTTCACCTAGTATTATGGCTGTTTTTGCAGTTTGTTCGGGGACGGAAAACGACCTCCAACTATTGCTGATGAACCGCTAGTGGATCTAATGATTCAAAGAGAGTTTTACTTTATACAAGGGGAGTCATAGGTAATAGCACATAGCTCATTGACACTCTTTTTACACTCATGTGATCTGTATTTCGTATGTGCTGTCAGTCTCCTATTGGTTATCATTTTCTCTTCATTCATTGGTCCTGTATAAATATCTGTGTCGGTTCTTTTATTGTGTAAGAATTGTTCTTCTCTTTTCAAGATAAGTGTAATAACTTTTACACCATTAATGAGATTCCTCTGGTTCTACTATGGTATCAGACTGAGAATCTGTTACATTCTTAGAGTTTGATCCCATTTTCTGCTGCTTCTCTTTAATCTTTTCTCTTAATTCTTTCTAATCAATTCAAACCATTTCAATTTATTGATTCTTACCTTTCAGATCTACTTTCTTGATAATCTTTCTTCATCTTTCTATGTTAATGATTCATGAATTTCCAGAAACTTCATCAACAATGGAAAATCCAACTTCGAATTCAATCACCAAAGTTCCTCTAAATCAATTAACAGGATTTGTTCATCTGAAGTTGAAGGATGACAACTTCATTACATGGAAAAATTTGATGCTTCCTGTTATACACAAATTCAAGATCCTGAAATTTCTTGATGGCTCTCATCCTTGTCCTCCTCAATACACGAATCATCGGAATCAAGCTAACGGTGTTGAGAATCCACTATACACTGACTGGATTGATGAAGATGCTATAATCACTATGTGGATTCATTCAACAATTTCTGATTTTGTCATCGCCTACTTTTCAAATTCAGTTGCCTCTCATAACTTTGGACTAGTATCGATGAACGCTTCTCTAGAGCCTCTTTTACGCACTCAATTCAACTCAGAACAAAGTTATTGTCAATCAAACAGGGTACGAAATCAATTCCAACTTTAATCAGTGAAATCAAGACTCTAACTTATCAACTTGCTGCTACTGGAGAATATATCTCAGATAATGAACTTGTTGTGGTAACTTTAGCTGCACTTAATTTTTATTATATTCCATTTGCTACATCTATGCGTCATCGATTTCCACCTATTACATGTATTGAACTGCATAACAATCTTCTAAGTGAAGAGGTTTTTGTTAGTGAGAGGAATCAATCTCTTACTGAGTCCAACAAAAAAGCTTTTACTGCTCAGATGAATGCTTTTAGATCTTTTCGAAGAGGTAATTATCATGGTTATACTGGTGGTTATAATGGTGGTAGATCTGGTTACTTTAATCCTTCAGTTGGTCGCTTTGGTGGTAGATTTGGTTCTTCTGGTAAGGGTAGATCTCAATTTTCTGGTAGAGGATCATCATCTATTGCATCAACTTCTACTTCTTAACCTTCTGCTATTCCACCACCATCGAATTTGTTGTAACCTGAGGAAGAAATACTATGTCAAATCTATGGAAAGACTGGTCATAGTACTTTGGAATGCAGAAAAAGATTGGACTTTTCATATCATAACATACATACACCACATCATATCAGTGCTATGCTTGCTTCAGCTAATATAATGGGTGAAAATCCTTGGTTTGCTGATACTGGAGCTAACAATCACATCACCCCTGACCTTCATGATCTACAAGATTCATATGCCTATAAAGGTTCCGAGGCTATTCAAGTTCCTAATAAAGAAGGTATGCGTATTACACATACTAGTTTCTCTTTAAAATCTACTCTTAGTCATCAGTTCAATCTTAGCAATGTACTATTAGTGCCTCAAGCATCTCAGAACTTACTCTATGTACACAAATTCACCTCAGACAATCACTGTCTATAACTTTTGATGCTTATGGTTTTTCTGTGAAGGACTTATCCACTGGAAAGATACTTTTACAAGGCCCACACAATAATGGTCTCTATCCACTTCACTTTATTCACAACTCTCCCAATAAAGCTTTCTCTGGTATTACAACTAACATATCTGCTGAAGTGTGGCACAAGAGACTGGCTCATCCATCCTCTCAAACAATGAAGCATGTTTGCGGTTCTCTTCAACTATCAAATGTAATCAAAAGTCCCATGTTTTGTACTGAATGTTAGTTAGGTAGATTCACAAACTACCATTTACTTTGTCTTCTCATTGTAGTACTAAACCTCTAGAATTACTTCATCTTGATCTTTGGGGTCCTAGTCATGTCATTTTTGTTTCAGGTTTTAGATATTATGTCAACATTGTGGATGACTTTTCTAAATTCTGCTGGATATTCCCTTTGTATGACAAGTCAGACTTCAAAAAGATATTTTTTTCAATCTAAGATTTAAGTTGAAAATGAATTACAGTCTAAAACTGTGGTTATTAGAACTGATGGTGGAGGTGAATTTGTCAACAAGGAACTTTCTTCTTTCCTTACTGATTCATGTATTCTTCATGAAATTTCTTGTCCACACACACCTAAACAGAATGGTGTTGCAGAATCCAAGCATAAAAATCTTATTGATGTTGGTAGAACATTTTTACTTCAGTCCGGTATTTCTTCTTCTTTTTAGGTTAAAGCATTTACTACTGCTAATTACACTATTAATAGACTTCCATCAAGGTCCATTCAGTTTAAGTCTCCATTTGAGATGCTATATCAAAGAGAACTTGGTTATACATATCTCATAACCATTGTATGCTTATGCTTTCCCTGGATGAGACCTTACACCAAACACAAACTTAAATCCAGAAGTTCTTCTTGCATTTTTATTACTTACAGTAATCATCATAAGGGCTACAGATGCATGGACATCTCCACTAGAAAAGTGTATGTTTCAAGACATGTTGTTTTTTAGGAATCTTTTTATCCTCTTAAAATTACTTTTCCTCCACACCCTGTATTGTATTTTTCTATGAGCAATGAAGTACCATTTGTTGTTCATACTATACCAATTGCAGTCTCTTCTGATTTTCATGTTCCTTCACCTGAAGATGTTACTGCATCAACTATTCTCCCATCTGCAGCTGTTACTGCTCCAATTCATGTAGTCTCCACTGAAGCTCCCTCACCACCTAACACTCATCAGATGATCACTAGGGGCAAAGATGGTATTTGCAGGCCAAAAGTTTATTCTACTCAACATTCTCTATCTGCATCTCTGCAAGCACAACAACTACCTTCTATACCTACTCGTGTCAGTCAAGCTCAAAAGTGTCCCAAACGGAATATATCTTTAGTTGAAGAACATACTGCCCTTCAAGATGTAGGTACTTGGTCTCTGGTTCCTCCTCATCCTTCACAAAATGTTGTTGGTTGCAAATGGGTATTCAAGATAAAACAAAATACAGATGGTTCTATTGATAAATTTAAAGCTAGACTAGTAGCAAAAGGATTTCATCAGCAAGAAGGATTGGATTACACTGAAACATTCAGTCCTGTAGCTAAACCTACTACTATCAGAATTATCTTATCGTTAGCAGTCAATTTCAACTAGTCTCTCTCTCAACTTGATGTTAGCAATGCATTCTTACATGGGGATCTCACAGAAGAGGTTTATATGGTTCAACCACCTAGATTTGTAGACAAAGAACATCCTAATTATGTCTGCAAGCTTCACAAATCTTTATATGGCTTAAAGCAAGCCCTCAGGGCCTGATATGATAAACTACTCAAAGTTATGCTCTTTATAATTTTAAACCTTTTGCTGCAGATTCTAGATTGTTTATTCAGAAACATCAGTACAGAATTACCATAATTCTTATCTATATTAATGATATCATTATTACTGGCAGCTCTAGTTGTGAGGGTAAATTACCCGATAGCCACATGTCAACATCTTATGAGATGGATTCATGAGAAGATGATGAGATAAGAGCATAAAATCATGCTCTGAAAATGTGAGTTCGTTTGAATCGAGACAACTTTCTACAACGTCACATGAATGACGCGTGTAAGAAGTAGTCTAATCTTCTCAGATGGTCAAGTCTAAAAAGAAGGACTGCATTTAATGAATGATAAGAAGTGATGTGGACGAATCTACATCGTGACAAAAGGCTCGGGCGATCTATACTACGACCTAGATTTGATACAGCACGAGGTTCTCCAAGGAAGAGCTACACGATGACGAGCAGAGCGAGATAACTCGGGAGGAGAACCAAGCAAGCCATCACGAGGGAAAGTATAGAACCCGTCCGAAGCAACGAAGACGATGTACGATAGCTCCACCGGCTTGGCGAGACCAGACCTTTGCGAGTCTAATTTGCTTATAAATACCATTCCATGTAGAAGGATATGGACAACTTATGTATTATTAGATGGTCTTTCTACAGAGAATTCCTGAGAGAGATCTAGATAGTGAGAGAGTGAGAAATCTAAGTGATATTTGTAGCTCTTTCAAGGGTAAGACCTTATAATTAATAAAGAACACATCTTCTTTCCCATGGATGTAGGTCTTCATGGAAGAACCACGCTATATGGTTGTGTTAATCTTTACTTTACATGCTCTTTTCATCTTGTTCATCTTGAATCTTGAATGTTTTAGTAGTTTATAACCTTTAGATTTACTTGGCTGTAGTCATCAAAAAAGATTCACCTACATTTTGGCGGGAGGTATGAAGATATATTTTACCTCCCTAGTAACAGATTTATATTATCTTCATAATCTCCATGAGAGAAGTAGTTTTCATGCTACCGAGTATAACTCTGTTAGGATTTATGAGTAGAGCTCGGACTCAAATATGATCTACACGATCTGTGAAGTCTATAAGATCCTCAAAATCAACATATCTACATGTTTTTCACTAATTTTCATTAAGATTTTTTATTCTTTTACGATTTCCCATATCTTCCTCAAGGTGCTCAAGAGAGTAAGATCAGAGTGAAAATTGAGTTTTAAACACTTCGGAGCTCAAACGATCTCCTCCATGAAAGAGCTGGGAAGAAATTTTGGTCAGTAGACTTCATAAGAGAGAATATTTCCTTATGAAATTCGAAAAGACAAATTGTTCATGATGTTCTTCATCTTCAAAGGAACTCAAGATAATCCACAAACTTATTCTTAGAAATCTAACTCTAAGTCAAGGGGAAGGGTTAATGAGTACATAATCATTCATCAAACTCAAAAGTTTGTCCAAAATCAAGATTATAAAGACATTGAGAAATATTACCTAAAATGGGAAGATATGCTCAATCGTCATTTCTTGGGTTTTTCCCAGTAAAGGTATGACGTGTATGAGGAGGTATTTTTCCCGAAAATAGAGACAAACAAAACACCTTTTCCCATCACTAAAACTTTATGCAAGTGTTTGTAGGTGAAAATGGTTTCTGCTGATTTCAGTAATTGCGGGTGTGCAGGTGAGAAAAATTTAAACCCTAAACAATGTACTGCAAGGGAGTACTTTAGATTCGAGAGATCAATCTGTACAAGTCCGGCCTAAACAAAAAATGGCCGTTCCAGACTTTCCTCGGTCACAAAGTGAAGGAGAATGGGTTGGTTTTGGGGAACGAAGCAGGGAAAGTGGTGAGACCAGAATAGTTGATTCTGGAAGAGTAGTTGGGTTACTATGAATTGCTATCAGAAAGGTGAGAGAGCTCCCAAGGTGAGCTAGCAAGTACGTATTTCTGAGTGTTGTATCTCCCGTATGAACTTGTTGTTCAATGGAAATAGGTCAGACCTATTTATACAAGTCGGAGTAAAAACGTACCCTGGTCTCATTAAGGAGTGGGGAAGTAAATGAGAGGAGGTGATAACCGTATGCATGGAATGGATGTTTCCATAAAGCGGTTAACGCATGAAACTGGTTTTCATGAAACTGCTAACGTTATGAAATTGATGTCCCATAAAGTTGTTAACGCATGTGCTTTATGTACCATGAACATTTCACACATAACTTCCCGTATTTACTAACCGCCTCACCCTTATGACACTTCCTTATGACGGGCGTAGTGTACGCTGCACGCTGTAAACTGCCAAACCAATACCCAAAGAGGATCCCCCAGTTTGTGTTGATTTCTCGAATGTTTTGGAAAACATGTAGCACGTTGTTGTGGCTTGGCAAGTCAAGCTCTGGAAACTTGCCAGCCTGGTGACCTTCGACGGTCGGGATTTTGCATCTTGAGAGGAGGGGCAACCGTTGATCGTTGAACGCCTTTGTTTTGGTAGCCGCGTAGTGAGGGCCAACGTGGTGGCGCGGCTAGGTTGGCATGCCTATGGCATGGCAAGGTTTGGTTAAGGCCAAACTTAGGCTTTCAGGCCAAAGGTTACCACGTTTCGTCTGGTAACCTTGGATGGCTAGGAGTTTCTCCTGGGTTTGAAGGGTGTTGATGGTGGTTTTTAAACAAGGGGTAAAATCGTAAAACCCCATGACCTAGTGTTACCCGCAACACATTAACTAAGAGCATTTAACTCAGGTGTAAATAATTAATAGGGGTATTTTTTCAAAATACCGTTAGGGTTTTCAACACGGAACCCTAATTCCAAAACCAAGCCGCATATTAAGCACCACGGCAACAATGCCAAACCAAGCCGCATCTGCGCACCACGGCAACAATGCCAAACCAAGCCGCATACTGCGCACCACGGCAACAATGCCAAACCAAGCCGCATCTGTGCACCACGGCAAAAAATGTCAAACCAAGCCGCATCTTTTGCGCACCATGGCAACAATCCCAAACCAAGCCGCATCTGCGCACCATGGCAACAATGCCAAACCAAGCCGCATCTCTAGCACCATGGCAACAATGCCAAACCAAGCCGCATCTCGCACCATGGCAACAATGCCAAACCAAGCCGCATACTGCGCACCATGGCAACAATGCCAAACCAAGCCGCATACTGCGCACCGCGGCAACAATGCCAAACCAAGCTGCACCCTGCGCACCATGGCAACAATGCCAAATCTCCAAGCCGCTATGCCTTTGGCCCACGCCCAACATAGCGCCCTAGGTTTGCAAGACTTGCAACTAGGTCGGCATGGCAGCCGCGTGCCATTGGCACATGCCAACACGTGCCATTGGCACATGCCAACACGTCTGCAAGCCATATTTCTAAGCGCCATGCTTTTGGCCCACGCCCAACATAGCGCCCTAGGTTTGCAAGACTTGCAACTAAAGGTCAAGCATGGCCGCACGTGCCATTGGCACATGCCAACACGTGCCGCAAGCCATATTTCTAAGCCGCTATGCCTTTGGCCCACGCCCAACATAGCGCCCTAGGTTTGCAAGACTTGCAACTAGGTCAACATGGCCGCACGTGCCATTGGCACATGCCAACACGTGCCGCAAGCCATATTTCTAAGCCGCTATGCCTTTGGCCCACGCCCAACATAGCGCCCTAGGTTTAAAGACTTGCAACTAGGTCAACATGTACGCACGTGCCATTGGCACATGCCAACACGTCTTGTAAGCCATATTTCCAAGCCGCTATGCCTTTGGCCCACGCCCAACATAGCGCCCTAGGTTTGCAAGACTTGCAACTAGGTCAACATGGCCGCACGTGCCATTGGCACATGCCAACACGTGCCGCAAGCCATATTTCTAAGCCGCTATGCCTTTGGCCCACGCCCAACATAGTGCCCTAGGTTTGCAAGACTTGCAACTAGGTCAACATGGCCGCACGTGCCATTGGCACATGCCAACACGTGCCACAAGCCATATTTCCAAGCCGCTATGCCTTTGGCCCACGCCCAACATAGCGCCCTAGGTTTGCAAGACTTGCAACTAGGTCGACATGGCCGCACGTGCCATTGGCACATGCCAACACGTGCCGCAAGCCATATTTCTAAGCCGCTATGCCTTTGGCCCACGCCCAACATAGCGCCCTAGGTTTGCAAGACTTACAACTAGGTCAACATGGCCGCACGTGCCATTGGCACATGCCAACACGTGCCGCAAGCCATATTTCCAAGCCGCTATGCCTTTGGCCCACGCCCAACATAGCGCCCTAGGTTTGCAAGACTTGCAACTAGGTCAACATGGCCGCACGTGCCATTGGCACATGCCAACACGTGCCACAAGCCATACTTCCAAGCCGCTATGCCTTTGGCCCACGCCAAACATAGCTCCCTAGGCTTGCAAGACTTGCAACTAGGTCAACATGGCCGCACGAGCCATTGGCACATGCCAAACACACATGCTGGTAACCTAACTTGCAAACCGTGCAACCTACCACCAAGGCATTCCGCACATGCCATTGGCACATGCCACACGCGCCACTAGCAGCGCAACTTGCACTCAAGATGCAACTAACACTCGAGACATCGACACAAACTGGGGGATGCTTCTTTAGGGTTTTGGTTTGGCGGTCACGAGCATGCGGCGTACACTACGCTCACATTAAGAAAGCGTGAAAAGGAATAAAGCGGTCAAATAAAAGAGGAAATAATGGTGAAAAACGTTTTCGCCCATTAAACCATGCGGTTACCACCTCCTCCCATTATTTCACCCTTTACTCTCTTCCTTCATGAGGCCGGTACGTTTCAATCTCGACTTGTATAAATAGGTCTTACCTATTTCCACCCCGGACAACAAGTCTCGGTCGGAGAAAAATACCACACTCTCGAGAAGGCAACTTTGCAAGCTCTCCCAAAAGCTTCCATCTCTTGCCGACTTCCCAAGCTTTTACTTTACGATACAAGTCGAGATACTACTTTCCCGGAACTACTCCGGTCTCAACACCTTTCTTTGCTTCCCTCCCCAAATCAACCCTTCTCCTCCACTTTGTGACCGAAGCAAATCTGGAACGGCCATTTCTTGGTTTAGGCCGGACTTGTGCAGTTGATCTCTCGAATCTATAAAGTGCTCACGTGCGGCACATTTGTTTAGGGTTTGAACCGGTTTCTCACTCACCTACGAATTTACCGAAATCGGCGAAACGATTTTACCCATAAACAATTGTCGACCACGGCGAGAGGATTGATCTATCGGCTACAATACCAACTCCCGATTTCATTTTCCGAACGTCAAATCCCAACATGGTGGAACTCAGATCTGGAGCGGCTGCCGAAAACATCAGCGCAGAACGCAACCCTGACGTTGGCGTCTCTCCCCAAAACGTTGTTACTTCACCGGTGACAACGGCAACATCGAATGCACTCCCTTAAGTGTAACACCGCCTATCACCCCGGGGCCAGAGCGGATGCCTCCTCTAGCGTCTCTGCACAACCCTCTAATCACGGCAACGATAATATCTCTTCAGGTGTCACGCCCCCGGTCACCGAGCTAGGGCGCCACCACAACCCCGAATGCTTCTTCCGGCATGGCGCCTCCAGACAACTAAGGTTCCAATTACCCCGCCGACGGGACGAGAGACCGGAGGGACCGGAGGGAAGTCGCCCTTACGTCACCATCGCCGATTTGATGGAACGACAGGAGACGCTCGCGAGCCCGAGACAGACATGGCTTCAACACAAAAGAGGTGCTCACCTTTCTCAAAACCCGACAGAGCGACTACCCCGTGAGTCGCATCCTCCGAGACACCTAGAAGCACCTCCAACAACCACGACGCCGGCACCTCGGCGAGGACATGCCTCCACGGATGAAGAAACTCGCACTAGAGTCCGTTGGAGAGAAATCAACCACCCAACTTCGTCACGAGAGAAGATTTGGAACAACTCCTACGCGACCGAATCAAGCATGATGAGTTTGATGTACATCATCACCAACCCCCTTACCCATCCGAAATACAGAGAATCCCTCTCCCAAATGGGTACTCTTCCCCTCAATTTACCATGATGGTACGGAATGCACGCGAACATGTTTCTCGTTTCCTGGAATCCTTGAGCGAACATGAATACAATCACGTTCTTCGTTTAAGGGAATTTTCAAAATCACTTACCCAAGGGCGTATACATGGTACAACAAGCATCCCAACGAACAACATTCCCAATCGGAATAGCATGGTCACCGCGTTTTACGGAAGTATTTCTTCGTGTCTGAACAAGTTACCTTTTCAGACCTCGGGAGAATGTACCAGTGGGATAACGAACATCCGAATGATCTCGTCAAAAGGTTCAGGGTTCAAGCACTCGACTGTCATGACCCAAACGTGACCGAGCAACAATTGGTAAACGCATGCATCAACGGTATGGTCCCAATCTACCGCGCCCTGCTAGAAAACTTGCGTTTCCAAACATTCTCCGAACTCCATGAAGCCGCCGGACGATCTCGCAACAACGGCACCGGACATTCTTTGGAAAGGACTAGGCCAACTCGGGCGAAGACGCACGTGAAACTCGCGGGAGTAGACGCCTCATCGGCAAACAATTTAATGCCGGCTCATCCTCCGTGAACATAGTGAACGAAAGAGGAAAGAGGAAAGCCGCAACTATGAGCCACCGTAGAAACGTGAAGCGCGGCGGCGCAACGGGAACCCTCGAAACGGAAGACCGCCACTAAAACCTCTGTGCAGCATCGTGAGGCCGGAGGAAATATCCTTGATTTCCTGTTCCCATCGAGGAGGTGATTGACCTCCTAGAAGCACAGGTTCAAGATGATGTCATCGGTTGCCACCGCCGGACGTCCACGAACGAGGCCGAGATGGCGGACCCCAAATCTTTGCCATTACCACGGGTTCGTTCACCACCCGGCTAGCGATTGCAACGGACTAAAGCATATTTTCGAGAAAGATAGAAGCGGAGAGCTCCAACTAGGAGACGAAAGAGTGCATCGAGACCCACTCCCAATAAGAAACTGCGGTTCCTCCGGGGACTCCGTGCACGAGGCCGTACAATCCATGATGCGACATGTATGCGAAATTCTCTATCTTTCCAAGGTTCAGCGCCAAGATATTTTCGCAGCTCTCAATCGTGTTGTATCCAGAAAACGGCTTTTCTCTCCTCGGAATCCACGCCAAGGGCCCAAGCTTCCCAAACGGGCGAAGCGGAGAACGGGGACTGCGACCACGTCCCGTTTAAGAGATAACAAATTTGACGACACGCTCATCGACACGGCCTCCTACCACAACATCATTACTTTCAAGACACGAAGGCGACGGGATTTACAAAACAAGATGCTACCTATTCCCCGTCCGTGATTAAGGACTTGAGAGGGAAGCTTTGAACGCGCATGGCTAGATCGACTTAGAGATCGAGATGGGAGACGCTATAACACATAGCAAATTCCATATTGTCAAAGAACTAGATCACGCCATGATATTGGGACGTTTATGGGTGCTCGACAACAAAGCGAAATTGGATGTGCGCCCTCCGCCAACGTCCACGCCCGAAGGAAATTCCAACAAATCATCCCACTGGTTATCGCATCAACAAACTACTGAAGAAACCCAGACATCCGGAGAGGGCCCGTTGGCGCTAGCTCATGGTCTTCGAATGCAAGTAAGTCTGACCAAGCAACCTTTTCTGCAACCAGTCTTTCCTTCCCCCTTTCCGTCATGGGGACTCGGCGCGATTACTGGCACGAACGCTGTCAAGAAATGCGAATGGGAGGCTGGACCATTTGAACACTTTGCAAGAAGCTTGGAAACTTCTATTGAAGCCAACACTCAAACGGTTGCACGACGTCTGAACCCGTTTTCAATTGGAGATGTAGTGGTCAAAGAAAGCACGTTTCAAGTTGGGAAGATGACAATAAAAATGGATTTGCCCAGTGAAGGAGAAGACGAGCCGTATCTGGTTGCGGATACCCTTTTGGGAGGATATTGCAAGCTCATCAATGCGGTCACACACAAGGCGTGATAGTTCACTCGCGATGGCTCAAGGAACCCAATCCCTAAATGTTGTACTTCCCAATCACTCCCCTTTTTCAGTACTTCCTTTAAATCATTCCTCTTGATAGCTGTACTTCCCCAGGATGAATACACCATTTGTATTTTTCCCTGGAGATCTCCCCTTTTGTCAAAAAAAAAAAAAACAAAAAATAAATATATCTCTTCCCGAGCGAATCCTTCAGATATCGGAGAAATACATCAGAAGAACCCCAGAAAACCATTGCAGGGCCATCATACAACAACCCTTTTCAAAAATATATATATATGAAATAAAAGGTTTACTGATGAAGAAGAAGGGAAAGATGTGTTTACAAAAAAAAATCAGGGAACTAAGCAGCTAACAGAAAAACAAAAGGAGGAACTAGCCCTCGAAGGATGGAGCGTAGGTCCCTTCCGACAAAGCTATCTTCAAGCATTTCCCCCAGCAATCCTTCGGGCAACAAAGGTTCCATTCGGCGGTTTTAGCAGCGGCAACCTCAACATCCCATCCCGAGCGGCCCACACAAGCGGCGAGTGTCCTCCCCAGACAACTATTCCAGCATACGCCACCATGACCCCTCAGGTATCATCAATAACATCTTTGACATCAACTTCAAAGGCTGTCTCGCTTCTATCATGTACTCCTTCGAAAGTTTTCTCATCGACACTTCGAAGGAAGTTTTTTGATTCATTCGCATCAAAATCAAGAATCATGGCGTTCTCCTCCGCGTCCACCGAACCCAAGAGAGTCCGAACATGCACCTGTTCTTCGTGAGGATAGATGGAAGGGAGGTCCTTAATAATTTCGTTAGCTTCACGGAACAAAGATTCAACCCCAACTAATACCTCCTCAAGAGAAGAAGATCGATCTCCTCTGAGGTCCTTCTCCAAAAAGTTAAAGGCACGGCCGTCTCTGGAAGATCCCATCATACACTGCAAGAAATGGAAAGATAATCAAGTTCCATCCTGTTTATACACATATAAAAAGAGGATAGCGTGAACAAAAGAGAAGAAGAAAACGCACCGGCAAAGCAAAGGAAAAGGGGAATCAACAGGAAGAACCCCTTCTCAAACAAGGGAGACGATACATTCGCGATGGGTATGAATACGGAACCTTAAAAAAAAGAAAAGGGAGTAATGAAAGACATAATGCTTCCATATTTTTTGGCATGGATGATGCCCTAATGGAATCCGCACGTGAAGGAAAGCAAGATAAGGAAACTTTGCTATCGGAAGGAACTCCCTCCTTGTTTACATCGGTCACGCCTGCAAGCACGCATAGCTTCCACATTGCGCCGGCCCCACCCGGCCCGACACGCCCAGTTTCCCAAGTCACGCCTACAAGCACGCACAGCTTCCACATTGCGCCGGTCCCACCAGCTAGCACACTCAGTTTCCCAACTCACGCCAACTTCCCAACATCGCCCAAGCTGCACTTGGCCCCACCAATTGTGCCCGGCCTCCCGATTTGTGCAAAACTCCCGAGAGCGGGGATTCCAAATCCTATTTATAAAAGGTCAGACAAGCCCCTCAATTATCTTTACGGTTTCTTTGTTGGTAGTCTGTCACCATCTTATGCTTACCTCGCAACAAAGCCCCTGTTCCGAGCTAAGCAGGGGACTTAATGTTGATGGTGGTTTTTAAACAAGGGGTAAAATCGTAAAAACCCATGACTTAGTGTTACCCGAACACATTAACTAAGAGCATTTAACTCAGGTGTAAATAATTAATAGGGGTATTTTTTCAAAATACCGCAGTTAGGGTTTTCAACACGAACCCTAATTCCAAAACCAAGCCGCATCTGCGCACCACGGCAACAATGCCAAACCAAGCCGCATCTCACGCACCACGGCAACAATGCCAAACCAAGCCGCATATTGCGCACCACGGCAACAATGCCAAACCAAGCCGCATCTTCAAGGCACCTAAGCAACAATGCCAAACCAAGCCGCATCTGCGCACCATGGCAACAATGCCAAACCAAGCGCATCATCGCACACCATGGCAACAATGCCAAACCAAGCCGCATCTTTGCGCACCACGGCAACAATGCCAAACCAAGCCGCATCTTGCGCACCATGGCAACAATGCCAAACCAAGCCGCATATCGCGCACCATGGCAACAATGCCAAACCAAGCCGCATCTGCGCACCGCGGCAACAATGCCAAACCAAGCCGCACCTCGCGCACCATGGCAACAATGCCAAATCTCCAAGCCGCTATGCCTTTGGCCCACGCCCAACATAGCGCCTTAGGTTTGCAAGACTTGCAACTAGGTCAGCATGGCCGCACGTGCCATTGGCACATGCTAACACGTGCCGCAAGCCATATTTCTAAGCCGCTATGCCTTTGGCCCACGCCCAACATAGCGCCCTAGTTGCAAGTCTTGCAACTAGGTCGCATGGCCGCACGTGCCATTGGCACATGCCAACACGTGCCGCAAGCCATATTTGTAAGGCGCTATGCCTTTGGCCCACGCCCAACATAGCGCCCTAGGTTTGCAAGACTTGCAACTAGGTCAACATGGCCGCACGTGCCATTGGCACATGCCAACACGTGCCGCAAGCCATATTTCTAAGCCGCTATGCCTTTGGCCCACGCCCAACATAGCGCCCTAGGTTTGCAAGACTTGCAACTAGGTCAACATGGCCGCACGTGCCATTGGCACATGGCAACACGTGCCGCAAGCCATATTTCCAAGCCGCTATGCCTTTGGCCTACGCCCAACATAGCGCCCTAGGTTTGCAAGACTTGCAACTAGGTCAACATGGCCGCACGTGCCATTGGCACATGCCAACACGTGCCGCAAGCCATATTTCTAAGCCGCTATGCCTTTGGCCCACGCCCAACATAGCGCCCTAGGTTTGCAAGACTTGCAACTAGGTCAACATGGCCGCACGTGCCATTGGCACATGCCAACACGTGCCACAAGCCATATTTCCAAGCCGCTATGCCTTTGGCCCAAGCCCAACATAGCGCCCTAGGTTTGAAAGACTTGCAACTAGGTCAACATGGCCGCACGTGCCATTGGCACATGCCAACACATACCACAAGCCATACTTCCAAGCCGCTATGCCTTTGGCCCACGCCAAACATAGCGCCCTAGGCTTGCAAGACTTGCAACTAGGTCAACATGGCCGCACGAGCCATTGGCACATGCCAAGCACACACGCTGGTAACCTAACTTGCAAACCGTGTAACCTACCACCAAGGCATTCCGCACATGTCATTGGCACATGCCACACGTGGCACTAGCAGCGCAACTTGCACTCAAGATGCAACTAACACTCGAGACATCGACACAAACTGGGGGATGCTTCTTTAGGGTTTTGGTTTGGCGGTCACGGCATGCAGCGTACACTACGCTCACATTAAGAAAGCGTGAAAAGGAATAAAGCGGTCAAATAAAAGAGGAAATAATGGTGAAAAACGTTTTCGCCCATTAAACCATGCGGTTACCACCTCCTCCCATTATTTCACCCTTTACTCTCTTCCTTCATGAGGCCAGGGTACGTTTCAATATCGACTTGTATAAATAGGTCTTACCTATTTCCACCCCGGACAACAAGTCTCGGTCGGGGAGAAAAATACCACACTCTCGAAAGGCAACTTTGCAAGCTCTCCCAAAAGCTTCCATCTCTTGCCGCTTCCCAAGCTTTTACTTTCTGATACAAGTCGAGATACTACTCTCCCGGAACTACTCTGGTCTCAACACCTTTCTTTGCTTCCCTCCCCAAATCAACCCTTCTCCTCCACTTTGTGACCGAAGCAAGTCTGGAACGGCCATTTCTTGGTTTAGGCCGGACTTGTACGGATTGATCTCTCGAATCTATAAAGTGCTCACGTGCAGCACATTTGTTTAGGGTTTGAACCAGTTTCTCACCCACCTACCGAATTTACCGAAATCGGCAGAAACGATTTTTACCCATAAACAAAGGGAAACCGTTGATTGTTGTACGCCTTCGTTTTAGTGGCCGCGTAGGAAAGGCCAACAGGGTGGCGCGGCTAGGGTGTGCTTAGGCTTGGCATGTGGGGCCAAGGGTTCTCCTTGGGCGTGGCTAGCTTTGGCTAGGTGCTATTTTGGCTTGGCATGCGGGTCCAAGTGTTTTCCATAGGCATATGGCGTGGCTAGGGCCAAGGCAAGGGCGTTTGGCATGGCATGATGTGACTAGCATGGCTAGGGCCAAGGCAAAGTGCATTTGGCATGGCGCGGCTAGCTTGGCTAGGTTTAGTTTGGCTTGGCATGTGGGGCCAAGGGTTCGCCTTGGGCGTGTGGCGTGGCTAAGGCCAAGGCAAGGGCGTCCGACTAGGCATGATGTGACTAGCATGGCTAGGGCCAAGGGAAAGTGCGTTTTGCATGGCGCGGCTAGCTTGGCTTGGCATGTGGGGCCAAGGGTTCGCCTTGGGCGTGGCTAGCTTTGGCTAGGTGATAGACGCATTTATGTGTCTATATTAGTCTCAATTCTCTGTAATGTTAGTACTCGATTTTGCGCTTATTTTGGTATTTTATGTCTTTGTAGGTGTTTTTTGGAGAAATAAGCTTTTGCGGCGAATTTGGCTCGAAAAGTGGTTTTTGCGCTCGTGGGAGAAAATTACTAAAGGCACCCAGAAGACGCACTACAGGCACGCCGCAAGTATGCTGGAGACTCCCCAGAAAAGTCATAATTACACCTTAGAAGAATTGCTAAAGGGAACCCGAAAATGGATAAGGGGTACCCAAATTACTAAGGGGTAACCCCCAGGGCATGTACTATTCGCACCCCTACTCTGGTTAGGGGGCATCCCTTCTTCAACATTTCAAAAGATGCAATTTGGCGGGAAAATATTTCCAGCGAGGACAGAGTTTAGGGTTCGGAATTTGGAATGTGTTTAATGAGATTCAATCGCCAGAATTCATTGGGCTGGACCTGTTTTGGATTAACAGGGCTAGTACGAACCTTTAAATCAACGAGTTGGGCTAGCATGATCGTGTTAGAAGAAACAGAGGTGTGGAGTTCACGGGTGCGAATATTATCGGGTTTGGAAGAATATTTGGGAATTCTGAGATAAAAGAGGGAATATATTCTTATCTGAATAATATGTATCGAGTTTAGAGGAAGTTTTGATATCCCATGACACGTACAGAAGTTAAAGAAGGTATTAACTTAACTTGGCAGAAAAGAAAAAAAGAAAAGAAAAGAAAGGAAATAACATATGTTGGCTATATAAAGGTTGTACGAGAGGCCAGAGGAGATATCCAAGTCACACGGAGAGTTTGGGGTCGATTGGAGGCTTTAGAAACACTGCGGGAGGAGTTGCGGCGGCGCAGTGAAGAGGAAGAAGATAGGTTGCGGTGACACTTGAAGTGTCGTTCTGAAGAACACGAAGAACAGACTCGCGGCAGCAGACTTAAATTCAGCGACATCAGTCTTAAATTCAACGACAGTGTCAATCAACTATCGTTTTCTTTCACAGTCTTATTATCTTGTAACAGTGACGCTTGTAACACCAATACAGCGTTACAAATCTCTGTTTTATACAATTTCTTCAATAAAACACCTATTTGAGCTATGGATTATTATTTTGTGCGTGTTTTCGATATGAGGAGCTAAACCCCATCATTTGGGATGACGGAGGAAGCCAATTTTCATCACTTTGTGGTAATTTTATTTAATTCTTTTTACGACTTTTGCATTAATATAATTTGAATTATGATTTTAAATTAATTAGTTGTGATTTAGTTTGATGGGTTATGCTTAGCTTAGGTGTTTTGATAATCCATGCTTACCATTTACAATTAATGTTTTATAAAATCTACCTTGGCAAAGATTTAGAGTCAATAGTTATTGTTTTTGGAGTCATTATTGTCTAAGAATTAATAATTGAACCACGAGAAAAGAAGTTTGGTGGAATCCTAAGTCCCAGTATCTCTCAACATTGTTAGAATCTTTTCTTTGTTTTTAGTATTTTTGTTTATTAAGTCCTAAAATCAACAACTTCCCAAGTCCGAGCGAACGATACTCTACTTACCACTTTCAAAACTACATCGATTTTGGGCGCCGTTCTTGCAGGGACTTGTATTTAGGTTTAGGTTTTAGGTTTTGCATTTTTTTAGGTTTTGTATATATATATATATATATTTTTTTTTTTAGATTATCTTTTTTGTTCTATTTTACGTCTTTGGTATTTTTGTTTTTGTTGTGCAGGTTTTGCTTGAAACGGAAGTTGAAAAGTTGGACTTGCCATAAAAGGAGAAAGCCGAAGATTTTATTTTTAAAGACTTTTATTTTTGGTAGTTTTTATTTATTTATTTTTGGACTTGTATTTTTCTTTTATTTGTTTGTGTTTATTTTTAGTACTTTATTTATAAAAAAAAAAAAAAAAAAACACTACACACACCAATTGCATCTTCGTCAGACTACCGAGTTTAGGAAAACTGGTGGATTAGTAAGCTGAACCCGTGCCTTGGGCCTTATGGGAGTTACCAGTGAAAGTCCACAAACCTCAGCCTCGTACCTTTGGGTATATTTCAACAGGTAACCCAACCTTACCTAAATTAGTTAGCCCAGCATTTGCATGTGCACATTTTTTGAATTCTTGTATGCCAGAACGTAAGAGAGACGCTCTAGGACGGTTTATGCGTGAAAAACCTAGGAGTGATATTTTAGGAAACAAGAATCTCGACTATCTTAATCTAGAAAGTCCTATTTTTGGATGTTCTTCTCACTGTGAGGAAAATATCCTTAATACTTATATTTTTGCCAAAATGGTTGAGGGAAAGGATGATGAGGTCCCAGTAAAAACCCTTAGGGATCGTTTGAACCCGTCTAGGGTAGTGCGTGACCCAGGTGTAGTTCTACCAGCTTCTACGGTCCAGTTTGATATAAGACCTGAGACTATTGGCATGCTACGTAAGTTTAGGGGGTTAGAGAATGAGAACCCGTATACCCACATAAGAGACTTTGAAATGATTTGTGACACAATGAACTATCCGAATGTCTCCAAAGATGTGCTTAGGTTACGTCTGTTTCACTTCTCTCTCTATGATAAAGCCAAAGAGTGGTATCATTTTATTCCTTCTAAAATAATTACCACCTGGGATGGTCTTGTAGAGGCATTTGTTAACAAATTCTACCCACACTATAAGACTGCAACTGTTCGGCAGTCTATCCAAACCTTTAAGCAGAAATTAGGTGAAAAACTTCATGATTATGTAGAAAGGTTTAGTGAATTGTTATACCAGTGTCCACATCACGGCTTTGAAAATGCCCACATGGCCCAAATTTTATATGAGGGCCTTGATAGTGAAACCCGTATGCGGGTAGAAACAATTAGTGGTGGAGAATTTACACATCAAGACCCCGATGAATGTTTCGACGAATTCATCGAGTTAGCCGAGAAAACTAGGCAATGGGCTTCAATGAGAGAACCCGAAAATACCTAGAAATCCTATCCATAGGATCGATAGAGTTGATTATGGGTCGGATATTCTTAGGCGTCTAGAAGCCTTAGAAATGAATCAAGGGTCACACCATGCTAGATACGAAGAGCAAGCCCATGCTCTTTATAACAACTCTAGGTTTGAAAACCATCAGAGATTTGATCCATATTCCGATACCTATAACCCTGGTTGGAGAAACCACCCGAATTTCTCTTGGTCTAAGGGACGAGTCAAGGCCGATCTAGTAATTTTCGGGATTCTTCGGGTTTTGGGTATACTAAGAACCATTTAGGGCCGATCGGTGTCGAACACGTCGGATAAAAAAATCATGAGCTTAGAAGAGTCTCCTCGGCCATCTTATCTCATAACAATGCGAGTTTAAGCAAACGGTTGAGAAAGGTTTACAAGAAAACTCTCGGGCTATTTGAGCTAAAAAATCATGTTAGTATAATTGCGAGCTTTTAGGCAAGTCACCCAGTCAACCACTACCCAACAATAGAGCAATTCATGAAGTATCCTCTAGAGAGAAAGAGTTTAATCATGTGAACTCTGTAACAACCCTTAGGAGTGGTAAAACGGTAGACAATAAGGTAGCCATGCCTAATAGTGGACATACTGTAGATCCACCTTCTAGTTCCCATTCTAGTTCTCAAGATGAGCCCCATAAGGAGCCATTAACTGAAGAGACTGATAAAATTTACAGTGATGCCAATGTGGTTCCCGATAGGTCTCATTTTGTGCCCAGAGCCCCATATCCACAAATTGTTAGTTCCAACTAAGAGAGAGTCAACTTTCAACGAGATAATGGAGATTTTTAAGTAGGTAAACATAAATATTCCTTTATTAGAAGCAATTAGGCAAATGCCTGCTTATTCCAAGTTTCTTAAGGATCTTTGTACTCGAAAGCGTAAGCTTAATGTCCATAAGAAAGCCTTTTTAGATGGTCAGGTAAGTTCAATCATTCTGAACCAAACAACCCCTAAGTATAAAGACCCTAGATGCCCCACCATATCTTGTACGATTGGTAATCACATGGTTGATAAATCATTACTTGACTTAGGAGCCAGTGTTAACCTACTCCCGTACCATGTGTACACCCATCTAGGTCTTGGTGAGTTGAAACCGACTAAAATTACCCTACAATTAGCTGATAGGTCTGTAAAAGTACCTCGTGGTGTTATAGAGGATGTTCTGATTGAGGTTGATAAATTTATTTATCCAGTGGATTTTGTTGTTCTAGACACTCAACCGGTTCAGGACCCTAGTACTCAAATACCGGTGATTTTAGGTCGCCCATTTTTAGCCACATCTAATGCTATAATCAACTATAGGACCGGGCTTATGAACATATCCTTTAGTAATATGACCACTGAACTAAATGTATTCAATGTTACTAGACAACCTTCTGAATTAGAGGAAGTGAATATGATTAGCACTTTAGTTCGGGATATAGTTCGGATAATTGGGACGACACCTTAATGGATGATTCTTTGGATGAATTTGATGAGATTCTCTTAAGTCAGTTAGGTGACCAAAATGTTGAACTAGAAGAAGCTCTCGATTACTTTAAAGACTCTACAGACCCTGAAATTCAAGCCATAGTGCTAGGCCTTACGGAGAGTAATGTTGACCCTAAGTTTGGGGGTAGTGCTCTAGAAGAAGCTCTTGAGTATTTTAAAGACTCCGAGGATCCGGAAATTCAAGCAATAGTTAGAGGTCTTTCTGAAAATACTGATTACCCTAAGTTTGGGGGTAGTGATGGTCAAATATCCCTAGTAGAAGTCCCTAACTTGGGAATCGAGCCTAGTATACATGAGGTATTACCTGAGTCTCTTCCAACTCCTCAACCTGATCCTCCTGATACTGTCCAAGAGGAAATCCAACCACTAGAAACCCATAGTTCAGAAAAATCTGCTTGTCAAGACACTCATATGAAGCCCAAGTGGGCACCACAGAAAAACCCAGTTGTCTTGAAGGAAACCTTAGATGAGGATGTGCTTTGTCTATTCATTTTTCTGATTTGGTGCAGTTGTCTAATAATTGTGGCAATTTTATTTGACTTTGTTGACCCACAGTTGTTTCGACTATTGATATATGATATGAAAGGTAATTAACCATTTTGTGGTATTTGACGTCTGGCTGAAGACTTTAAATTTAGCACTTCTTGGGAGGTAACCCATGCTCATGAAACACGGTAATATCTTTCCTTAACTCTTTTGCATCAAATGGTAACAGTTTCTCCTTGTTCATGCATTTAATTTTATCTTTAGAACATTGAGGACAATGTTAGATTTAAGTTTGGGGGTGTGGGAGAAACTTTTTAGTTGCAATTAATAAACTCCAGAGCCTAGAAATTTATGTTTATTAAGGATGGCACTAACCAATCTAAGTGGATGGAAGCATTTTGATTGTAGGAGTTGAGGAACCAATCTGATTAGATGGAAACATCTAAAGAGTCTATTCATAAAAGCACGAGCTCGGGTGTTAGAATTAAAGAAAAAACATGGTAGTTTCGCCATATCTCGTTGAATCCTTTTCACTTCTATTTTTTGTTTGTTTTCTTCAAAATATGTTTGTCTAAGTGATTAGGTGGGGCTCACTATTCAAGTTGTTACCACTGCTAGGGTGAAATAGAGTGATTGAGATACAAAAAAAAAAAAAAAAAAATTATTATGAAAAAAAAAAAAAAAATTGAGACCAGACCATCTGACCAACCGGAATAAATTCAATAAAGTCGACCACTGGAACCCTTGTATATGCCAGTTGTGTTGACCTAGAGTTAGGATTATCGACCATTGGTTCCCTTGTATATGCCAATGTGTTGATATTAGTCCGAACCAATATCTCGAGTCCATTAGGATAGGTTCGTTTTGGCGGTGGCCTTGAGACGAGATATGAGAAACACCGATCACCTTAGTCAACATCAAAACCATCTACGTTTTTCTATATCCATTTCTTACTTTATCCATGTGATTGGTCGACTCAGGTTATGATGTCCGGAAAATATCGAGTAGAGCTACGTGACTTATATATGAATTTTAGTATGCTTGAGTGCAAACTCGTGTACAAAGAATTGGAATTTCGCATCGGGGTACTTCCTCCCGTAGTCAATAAGTATGCCAACCAAGGAGATTCTTTAGTGCCTTCCAAGGTTACGCGTAGATAGCTAAGGTCTGGACTATAAAGGTTTTGTGGGTACACCTCTGGTAAACCCTCCCGAGACTATAACTCGGCCACTAGGGCCACCTAGGGGTTTAAAGGCTTATTGCATGCGGTAGATGCAATCGACGATGCCTGCAACAGTGAGTTAGGATTTTATTTTGTAGATTTGATTTGCTCGGGACTAGCAAATAATAAGTTTGGGGGTATTTGATAGACGCATTTATGTGTCTATATTAGTCTCAATTCTCTGTAATGTTAGTACTCGATTTTGCGCTTATTTTGGTATTTTATGTCTTTGTAGGTGTTTTTGGAGAAATAAGCTTTTGCGGCGAATTTGGCTCGAAAAGTGGTTTTTGCGCTCGTGGGAGAAAATTACTAAAGGCACCCAGAAGACGCACTACAGGCACCCCGCAAGTATGCTGGAGACTCCCCAGAAAAGTCATAATTACACCTCAGAAGAATTGCTAAAGGGAACCCGAAAATGGATAAGGGGTACCCAAATTACTAAGGGGTAACCCCCAGGGCATGTACTATTCGCACCCCTACTCTGGTTAGGGGGCATCCCTTCTTCAACATTTCAAAAGATGCAATTTGGCGGGAAAATATTTCCTGCGAGGACAAAGTTTAGGGTTCGGAATTTGGAATGTGTTTAATGAGATTCAATTGCCAGATTCATTGGGCTGGACCTGTTTTGGATTAACAGGGCTAGTACAGGCCTTTAAATCAACAGAGGTGGGCTAGCATGATCGTGTTAGAAGAAACAGAGGTGTGGAGTTCACGGGTGCGAATATTATCGGGTTTGGAAGAATATTTGGGAATTCTGAGATAAAAGAGGGAATATATTCTTATCTGAATAATATGTATCGAGTTTAGAGGAAGTTTTGATATCCCATGACACGTACGAAGTTAAAGAATGTATTAACTTAACTTGGCAAAAGAAAGAAAAAAAAGAAAAGAAAAGAAAGGAAATAACATCATCTGTTGGCTATATAAAGGTTGTACGAGAGGCCAGAGGAGATATCCAAGTCATACGGAGAGTTTGGGGTCGATTGGAGGCTTTAGAAACACTGCAGGAGGAGTTGCAGCAGCAGCAGCAGGTGAAGAGGAAGAAGATAGGTTGCAGACGACACTTCAGAAGTGTTGTTACAAGAACACGAAGAAACGGAAATTCAGACAACAGTCTTAAATTCAACGACAAGTGTCAATCAACTATCGTTTTCTTTCACGGTCTTATTCTCTTGTAACGATGACGCTTGTAACACCAATACAACGTTACAAATCTCTTTTTATACAATTTCTTCAATAAAACACCTATTTGAGCTATGGATTATTATTTTGTGCGTGTTTTCGATATGAGGAGCTAAACCCCATCGCTGGGATGACGGAGGAAGCCAATTTTCATCACTGTGGTAATTTTATTTAATTCTTTTTACGACTTTTGCATTAATATAATTTGAATTATGATTTTAAATTAATCAGTTGTGATTTAGTTTGATGGGTTATGCTTAGCTTAGGTGTTTTGATAATCCATGCTTACCATTTACAATTAATGTTTTATAAAATCTACCTTGGCAAAGATTTAGAGTCAATAGTTATTGTTTTTGGAGTTACATTATTGTCTAAGAATTAATAATTGAACCACAGAAAAAGAAGTTTGGTGGAATCCTAAGTCCCAGTATCTCTCAACATTGTTAGAATCTTTTCTTTGTTTTTAGTATTTTTGTTTATTAAGTCCTAAAATCAACAACTTCCCAAGTCCGAGCGAACGATACTCTACTTACCACTTTCAAAACTACATCAGTTTTTGGCGCCGTTGCCGGGGACTTGTATTTAGGTTTAGGTTTTAGGTTTTGCATTTTTTTAGGTTTTGTATATATTTTATTTTATTTTTTTTTAGATTATCTTTTTTGTTCTATTTTACGTCTTTGGTATTTTTGTTTTTGTTGTGCAGGTTTTTGCTTGAAACGGAAGTTGAAAAGTTGGACTTGCCATAAAAGGAGAAAGCCGAAGATTTTATTTTTAAGGACTTTTATTTTTTGTAGTTTTTATTTATTTATTTTTGGACTTGTATTTTTCTTTTATTTGTTTGTGTTTATTTTTAGTACTTTATTTATAAAAAAAAAAAAAAAAAACACTACACACACCAATTGCATCTTCGTCAGACTACCGAGTTTAGGAAAACTGGTGGATTAGTAAGCTGAACCCGTTCCTTGGGCCTTATGGGAGTTACCAGCTGAAAGTCCAGAAACCTCGGCCTCGTACCTTTGGGTATATTTCACCTGTAGGTAACCCAAGCTTACCTAAATTAGTTAGCCCAAAGATTTGCATGTGCACATTTTTTGAATTCTTGTATGCCAGAACATAAGAGAGACGCTCTAGGACGGTTTATGCGTGAAAAACCTAGGAGTGATATTTTAGGAAACAAGAATCTCGACTATCTTAATCTAGAAAGTCCTATTTTTGGACGTTCTTCTCACTGTGAGGAAAATATCCTTAATACTTATATTTTTGCCAAAATGGTTGAGGGAAAGGATGATGAGGTCCCGGTAAAAAACCCTTAGGGATCGTTTGAACCCGTCTAGGGTAGTGCGTGACCTGTGTAGTTCTACCAAACTTTCTACGGTCCGATTTGATATAAGACCCGAGACTATTGGCATGCTACGTAAGTTTAGGGGGTTAGAGAATGAGAACCCGTATACCCACATAAGAGACTTTGAAATGATTTGTGACACAATGAACTATCCGAATGTCTCCAAAGATGTGATTAGGTTACGTCTGTTTCATTTCTCTCTCTATGATAAAGCCAAAGAGTGGTATCATTTTATTCCTTCTAAAACAATTACCACCACAGGATGGTCTTGTAGAGGCATTTGTTAACAAATTCTACCCACACTATAAGACTGGCAATTGTTCGGAGTCTATCCAAACCTTTAAGCGAAAATTAGGTGAAAAACTTCATGATTATGTAGAAAGGTTTAGTGAATTGTTATACCAAGTGTCCACATCACGGCTTTGAAAAAGCCCACATGGCCCAAATTTTATATGAGGGCCTTGATAGTGAAACCCGTATGCAGGTAGAAACAATTAGTGGTGGAGAATTTACACATCAAGACCCAGATGAATGTTTCGACGAATTCATCGAGTTAGCCGAGAAAACTAGGCAATGGGCTTAGGTGCGTTTGGCATGGCGAGGGGCATGGGGCCAGTATGGTGGTGCGGCATGGGGTCATGGCGAGGTGCGTTTGGCATGGCGCAATAGGTGTGGATGGCATGATTTGCTTTGGGCATGGAGGTGCGGCTTAGCATGGTTGGCATGCTTTGGCGCGGTCGGTGTGGTTGGCATGATTTGTCATTGGCACTGAGGTGCGACTAGCATGGTTGGCATTCTTTGGCGCGGTCATTGTGGCTGGCATGATTTGCCATTGCCACAGAGGTGCGGCTAGCATGGTTGGCATGCTTTGGCGCGGTCGGTATGGCTGGCATGATTTGCCATTGGCACAGAGGCGCGGCTAGCATGGTTGGCATGCTTTGGCGCGGTCGGTGTGGCTGGCATGATTTTTCATTGGCACAGAGGTGCGGCTAGCATGGTTGGCATGCTTTGGCACGGTCGGTGTGGCTGGCATGATTTGCCATTGGCACAGAGGTGTGGCTAGCATGGTTGGCATGCTTTGGCGCGGCCGGTGTGGCTGGCATGATTTGCCATAGGCACAGAGGTGCGGCTAGCATGGTTGGCATGCTTTGGCGTGGTCGGTGTGGCTGGCATGATTTGCTATTGGCACAGAGGTGCGGCTAGCATGGTTGGCATGCTTTTGCACGGTCAGTGTGGATGGCATGATTTGCCATTGGAACAGAGGTGCGGCTAGCATGGTTGGCATGCTTTGGCGCGGTCGGTATGGCTGGCATGATTTTCCATTGGCACACGTGGGAATTAGGGTTTGGCTTGTTGTAACCCTAATTTGAAAAAGATACCCCGGTAATTATTTAGGAACACATTAAAGGTTTCGATAAATGTGCCTAGTAAATGCTTGTTACTTTAAATGTTGTGACATCACCATGCTAGGGTTTAGTGTTTTACGATTTTAACCCTAAGCTAAAATCCACCATCAACATTAAGTCCCCTGCTTAGCTCGGAACAGGTACCTTGTTGCGAGGTAAGCATATGATGGTGAAAGACAAGGACGGAATCGAGGGGTAAATCATTGCAGATATGGTCAGGAGAATCCGACTAACCTTTTTGAGTGGTATAGAGAGTTTTTGGATTCCCGTGTTGGCGGCCCTGCGTAAATTATACTGGGAATGCAGACCGTTGAGTGGTGAGATAAAAGTTATCGACTTGGTCTTGTCGTACATCTCCAAGGCAAAGGGGGCGAGGTCTCGGAAGGCGACGCAAGTGGACGGCTTGGCTCGAGGGGCCAAGAGGTGGCGTGGTCTTGGTAGGGTGAACGCGCGTGGGTGATAGGGTCGCGACAGTGGAGCAGACGGCTTGGCTGAGGCCGTGGCAAGGTATGGCATACATGGGTGGTGGGGCCGCGGTATGGCGTAAGTGGTCTTGGACGTGGAAATTGGTCTTTGCGGGACCGGTTTCCTCTTTTCCTTCCTTGGATCAAAATTGGATATCCTCTCCCTGTTCAAACTCCCAAGTATCACACCTATAAAAGGATTTTCAGCCACTCCCTTTGATTCACATCTTCATTATTCTCTCTTATTTTTTTTATTTTTTTTGCTCGCTTGGTAGCAGTGAAGCGGACGAGCGGATTAGGTACGTCTTCCAGTACTTCTTCTTTGTCTTGCTTCCATTTTGTTTTCTTGTGTTGGTGAAAACCCTAGTTGTAGGCATACCTTTTTATGACCTTGTAGAACATATTGGTGTGAATCCTAGCCAAAGGTATGTCTTGCGCGTGCTCCTAGTAGTACTTAGGCATGAATACCATAGTAATGTTGACCGTCCCAACTCGTTGTGTAAGGTAAGCACGCGATAGTAATTTTCCATCCCTTTCCCACGAAAAACCTAGTTTTTAGGGTTTACTCCTTGTTTTGGTGTGGCCGTGGGCATGGTCCCCCGGTGGATCACTCCTCCTCGGTTGGACAAGAATTCTATGCCGCAGGGTACGGCCTTGAATCAAACTGGCTTGCGTCTTGGGTAAATATAATTTTCGTGTGCTTTCCGTAATAATCTCTCTTCGTATTGTTCCATTATAGTTGCTTGGAAAACGGAAGTACTGTGAGAGAATCTTTATTATGACGTCGCTTGAGAAAATTTCTGCCATACCGAAGGATGTTGGTAACTCCAAGCCAAACGTGGCTGACGAATTCTTCAGTCTCTGCCAGGAGAAGTCCACTTAAGCATGCGCCATTGCTTCTAACCGGTTCGGAGAGTGAGGTAGGGGACCGGTCGGTTCCTCCCGAAAATGTAATATGGTTTTGCCTTCAGAGGAAAGAGTATTCTGTCTCTCTTAATGATTTCAAAATCCCAGTGAGTCCACTGCGCTCGTTTGATAAATGGGTGCACTTTATGATAAGTCAAGAGTGCGTAAGAGCTAATTTGACCAAGGCGCAAATCATTGATGCTGTCCCAGCCTCTGCATTACTTCAAATTAGGAAAGACATCCCGAGCTTGGTTGCTTTCATCTCCAGGTGGTGTCCAGATACTCATACGGCCACATGTAGGTGGGGAGAACTGACCATATCCTTAGAAATTGTGGGCCTCCTGTTGAACCTTCCCATGACAGGAAAACTTAAAACTGAGTTGTCTGATGATGAGGAAAAAATGCGTACCGCCCTGGTTGCGAAGTCGAAAGGGTTTGTCCGAAAGGAGAACGAGATGAAGTGTTTCTATGCCTGGTGGATGTCTCAATGGTTTTCGATGAGTTGGCATCGGACTAGAAGAATAGTACACTCCACGTCGCGGCATTCTTGGCTCTCTGTTTATCCCGGGATATTTTCGATGATGGCTCTGGTAAACAGGAGATAAGGATGGAACTCATCAATTTTGCTATAAGATTGGCGAAAGGAGTTGTTCTCCCCATTGAAGGCTTGTATTTCGGTTCTCTGTACACACACTTGGATTATTTGGCTATGGACATGCGTGCTTCAAACGGTTACATGAAAGTGGATTCGTATGTTCATGTTGCTTTTCTCCAAGCGTGGCTATGGGAGCATTTTGAAAGATATGCTCCTAAACCGTTGGTTTCACTTCCCACTTCTTGGGGTAGTTCGAGAATACTTCGCTGGTCGAATAGGCGCCCAAGAGCTGGCTCAAACTTGGCTGATTTCCTTGATAACTCGTGCGCCGCTAATTTTCATCCATGGGCCCCAGTGTGTACATCCATATCCCAAGTTAATACTTTTGCTTCTGCTCCAAATATGTCTTTGCTTTCTGATGTAGGGAATCTGGGCGTCGGTGAGATTGTATTCATGCGAAGTTGCACGTCTGGATATATACCATCTATCTTTTGAGGATCGTGTCAAGAAGTGTCTTATAATATTGAGCGAGCAGCTCGGCATATGGGTTTCGACCAAGTGGTCCCTCTCGTTCGTCGGCTGGCAGCTCCAGAGGGTCCATTATCGGACGTTCTTGATGCTAGTATTCTTGCGCCGGACAGAAGTCTCCCTTTCTTGCTTTCGGAACGAAATTCGTCGACTACCTCCAAATATAACGCATTCTGGCAGAGTGGATTCCTCGTCATCCAGGAATTTGTGAAAGTCATAGTGGAGAACACTCGAGGTAGGCCTTCCGCCGAGATTTTAGAAAAACATCCTTTGTTGATGGATACTTCTTTAACCAAAAGGAAATCCGTCGGTCTGGTCGTGGACAGTCCCCAAGCGAAGGAGCGAAGGTCTAAAAATCGTGCGGGCGGCTTTCAGTCAGACTCCAAGACTCTGCCGACTTTTAGTTCATCTAATATGCGGGTACGTACGGCTCTCCTCTTGACCTTGTCCTGGATCGTTTATTTCCTTGTTCCTTTTCTGAGAATGCGCCCTTGTATTCTGTCCAGGGTCTCAGTAGTACGAACGCCTTTGCCAAACTTGCGAGCAGCCAGAAAACATCATTTTTCGAGACAGAGAGCGGCGTTGCAGAGCCTTCCCATGATTACGTGAAACTCGAAAATGATGAGAGTTCAGGTTCTAGCGGTGGCGACAGCAATTCTTCCGACAACAGTGTTGAATCTTCGTCTAGTCGGTCCTGAAACCCAGATCGGTGAGTCCCCTCCATGCTTTTCTTCTCTCCCCTCTTTTTTTTTTTTTGCAGTAAAACTAAATTTTGATTTTTAGGAGGAAACCGTTCATGGGGATGATCTTGAAGTGGAAGACCACCAGAGTAAAGACGTAGCCGTACTTCCCACTGTGAAAACGTGCCAGCTAGCGACTTGGACATGGAGATTCATCGTCCAGAGGGTGCTGCCGTGACTTAGGTGGAGGAGAGCACTTTGGGGGGTGAAATCGTAGTTAGGGATTTCCTGCCAGTTGTTGATTCAGTTGCAGGTGCCACCTTCAATCCTCCGTATCTGTCCCCTTTCCCTGGTCATGTGTTGATTGGTGGATTTAGCGTGCCGGCTAAACATGCGACATTGTACACCAAGATTTGGGAAAGCTATGGTCACATTGCCACGACCAAGAATATCACTAGTCGACATGCGTTGTTCAAGCATGTAGAGGAAGCCTTGTCTTCGATTGATGAGATGTGCAACGTGACTGGTCATACAATTTCTGAGGATGTAATCTCGAGCTGGAAGTTCCATCGTGACATGTGCGTGGATGAGGCAGTTGAAGTTCCTTCCGCGGACATGATGAAGAAGCAGGAAGCGGAATTCAAGAAGTTATGCAGGAAGCTAAAACTTAAGAGGGTGGCTCTCCAAAGCACGAGGGAGGCCTTTGCCAAAAGGAGCAAGCCGCTGTTGGAAAACTTCCATTGAATATATATCTGTCTTCTGGGCCTCTTATCTTTAGGTTTTTTTTTTTTGAAATTCAAATGAGACGCCGGGTTTTGGTTCTTGATTTTCTTATTTTCTCGGGTTAATAGATAAATGCTACCTTGACGGTTTTAGATTATAAATATATTTTTTTTGAATGAAATGTTTAAAATTGAATTGTATTTGGCTATGAATGAAAGTGACGCAGACATCCTAGGAAAACCATGGAACCGTGTGTTGGTAGATGACATGGGATGAAACATGGCTATAGGTTTTATCAGAACTTAAAAAATCAAACCACGTATTTTTGTCTAGATATAAGACTTACTCGGTTTCTCAGGTCTTCTATTGAGAATAAACTTTCCGGGTGTAGGACCAAGTTTTTTTTTTTTTTCGAGAAACATGGTCATGGGAAGTCCCCAGTCTTCCGAGTCGTTGCTGAGTTTTCTGATAACTGCGCCGTTAATCCCTGGGCGGATCATTTTGCTTCCAGCCTCTAAGATGTCCCCAGTCATCCATTGTCGTGTCATGACTGATGATCCAGCCGTCAAGTAGGGATGGCCATTTGCCCCACCCAAACCCATCCCCGTGGGTACCCGCCCCGTTTGGGTAGGGTTTTACCCGCACAAATGGGGATGGGTCGGGTATGGGTAATACCCGAAACCTAAGCTACGGGGATGGGGCGGGGATGGGATTCAAGGTCCCCGCCCCATACCCGCCCCGTTGCTTCCATATTATAAGGGTTTCGACTTTTATGCAAGAATTTGTATCGAATTTTATACTTCTACAACTTAGTCGAGCTTTCTTACATTTATTATATTCTTGATCGTTCTTGTATATTCATCACTTTCGTTTCTTTGTTGTGATCAGACACATTCTTTGATCGTTCTTGTATCGAAAGGAAAAAGTAGAAAAACTAAGAAGTCATTTAAAGATTCTTTTGTTCACCTTAAGATGAATTTCTGAATTTAAAAATTTTAGAATGCATTATTCTTATGTTATTAATTTTGTTTGCTTCGTATTTAAGTTTTGATTATAAATAAATTTATGTACTAACTCCGTGTTACGGGTAACCCATGGAAAACCCGCCCCAAACGGGTATTCCCCCTACCCGCCCCGCCCCAATTCATGTGGGTAACGGGGCGGGTATGGGTATTTTTTTACGAACGGGCGATGGCGGGATTGGCATACCCGCCCCATACCCGCCCCATGACCATCCCTACCGTCAAGTAACTGAGTCGGAGTGGATCGCCTTCCTAAACCATCTTGAGGTCTGGGTCGAAGAATAAAATTGCTGGTTGAAAATTGACATTGTAACCGAAAGATCGAACCTCCCGCTGTGGTCGCCAATTATTTGTAGGTGAAAATGGTTTCTGCTGATTTCAGTAATTGCGGGTGTGCAGGTGAGAAAAAATTTAAACCCTAAACAATGTACTGCAAGGGAGTACTTTAGATTCGAGAGATCAATCTGTACAAGTCCGGCCTAAACCAAGAAATGGCCGTTCCAGACTTGCCTCGGTCACAAAGTGGAGGAGAATGGGTTAGTTTTGGAGAGGGAAGCAGGGAAAGTGGTGAGACCAGAATAGTTGATTCTGGAAGAGTAGTTGGGTTACTACGACTTGTTATCAGAAAGGTGAGAGAGCTCCCAAGATGAGCTAGCAAGTAAGTATTTCTGAGTGTTATATCTCCTGTATGAACTTGTTGTTCAATGGAAATAGGTCAGACCTATTTATACAAGTCGGAGTAAAAACGTACCCTGATCTCATTAAGGAGTGGGGAAGTAAATGGGAGGAGGTGATAACCGTATGCATGGAATTGATGTTTCCATAAAGTGGTTAACGCATGAAACTGCTAACGTTATGGAATTGATGTCCCATAAAGTTGTTAACGCATGTTCTTTATGTCCCATGAACGTTTCACACATAATTTCCCGTATTTACTAACCGCCTCACCCTTATGACACTTTCTTATGACGGACGTAGTGTATGCCGCACGCTGTAAACCGCCAAACCAATACCCAAAGAGGATCCCCCAGTTTGTGTTGATGTCTCGAATGTTTTGGAAAACATGTAGCATGTTGTTATGGCTTCGAAAGTCAAGCTCGGGAACACTAGTGGAAAAAAGCCGTTTTAAGATACTTGGAAAGTGTCGCATTAGAGACATATATGACACTATAGAGCTGCCTTTGAAAGTGCCGTAGATTTAGTGTCTTTTTCTGGAACGACACTTTCAGGTTGACTCAGAATTACGATACTTTCAGACTGTCTCTAGGTTCAACACCTGGACTATGTCGTAGATTTAATTTTATAATACAAAAAAAAAACAATTCATACCTGGCTGACTGATTGCAGTCATTCTGACTGGGCCGAAATAATTTTGATTCAGACTCAAAGTACACTAAATGAAACTCAGATGAGAGCTCAAATTCAAATGACAAATGAAATACAAATAGTAATCCATCCACACAAAATGCCAAATCAATTACAATGAACTGTAAATTTAGTTCAAATCATACAAAAAAGAGTTCAACTCTAAGAAGTGCAACAAGTCTAAATCAATTTACAAGGATACTACACTCAATTCCAGTGAAATGACCTGGGCACTGTTAAATCATTTCAAACCAATGATTTCTTGAACTGATTTAATAAGACCCGAGTAATTCCAGTGAAATGACCTGGGCACTGTTAAATCATTTCAAACCAATGATTTCTTGAACTGATTTAATAAGACCCGAGTACTGTTAAATAACTTCGATAAATGAAAATTCCGAGTAGCAAATTCTCCCTGTGAAAGAGCAAAATTGATAATTTAGTGCAGACTCATCGATACCATTCATCTGCGTAGAAAACACAATGAGCAATCAAAAGGATGACTGGATTAGATACCAATTATGGCCATCAATTGTCTTTACCAACATTGAAGCCTTACATGCTCTATCGATAATCAAGCCTAAATGCTCTGTGGTCTATGGCAAGCAGGGGACAACCCATATTGGTGGTGGCAAAGTGTATTCAAAATGGATTCATTTTCTTGTACGACAACCTTATAGCTTATATCTCAAGTTACCACAATTAAATGTATAAAGAATATAATTTTACGCTCACCTTCATGCCACTCATTGCAGAGCCAATCACAACACCACAATTAGCATGGAGGCAACATCGGTTGCAGCGGACCTTCAAAATCTAAGCCTGCTTATCCACATCCTGCAAAACAAGTAGTTTGAAACTTCAAACATACATTGACAACACACTTTAGAAGCTCTGGATACATGACTGGAGTAAATCTTGGTAGTGATACCTACGCACTCCCCGTGTAAGGCATTCACCTTGCAAACTCCACATAGTATCCTCAAGCTTTTCCATATCTGACTTGTCAACCCTATTTCCATGGCTTGACATCCAATAAATTTGAGCAATTTCCCAGCTGAAGGAAAAAATGCAAAAGTAAAGACATGTTAAATTCAATAACCAAACAAGTATAATTTGAATCAAAACATAAACAAAACTCAATGATCGAGAGGAACTAATGTAACTAAACCCAATAGTTTAAAAAGAAAACCAAGTATTCGAAACATATGAAATCAACATCAGTAAGTTTTGCATCTAAAGCCATACATACCAAAAACCCCAATAATAGACATGGAGTTAGGGCTCTGCCAAAACGAATTGTTTATTCTGGTCACTTGCCTGTCCAGATAAAATGAAACTCCTAACAACCATACATGCTTTTTGAGAAAAAGGAAATCAACATGGTACCTACAAATAAAAAAAAAAGTAACTCAGCATGTGGATCTGCTCACCAATCACATAGGAGAGAATATATCGTTTTTGCTACATATGCAGTATCTAACTGTAGACAGCAGGAAGAACCTAAGGTAAATAAGTGTAATTCTTCTCTACAAAGTGTACACTTTATGGACCTGACACGATTAGCGAAAGGCAGATGAAGCACCAATTTTTAAAATAAATAAATATAAATAACAACATATAACAATGAATCTTGTATGTAAATCAAAGATATAAGTACATTTGGATCAATTACCTTCTCAATGAAATACACGAGCAACTCCTACGAAAGCTCAGGATTACCAGATTAAGAACATGTCTCAATGGCGTCTTTATAAAGGTTTTTCTTCTTTGACAATGCAATGGACATATTCATCTACCTGCTTTCTTATTGATGTCTGGCTGGGGTTTGTGCAGACTGAGAAATTCCTTGTTCCTGGTGTATCCGAAGAAGAAGATTCGGAGAAAAATGCAGAACATCTTTGGTTCTAATCAGCATCATCATCCGTTGATCCCTGGCCAGCAGAGAGTTGATTGATAGATAAATAACAGATTCAATTATTGACAAGAAAATTCTATTTGCGGCAGGAGCGTAAAAGTAACCTGAAGTGTGACTTGCTTTTAATGAGGGTCAATAAAATTGTATTCAAGTGTCTGATAGTATCTAAAGTATCAAACCTGAGTGGTCGAGGTGACTGGAAGCTTGTGTTGCTCAAAGCCTGGTGTACAGAACTGTCCTGCCACATTGGTTGGATGTGAATTGCCACCATAGCTTCTCTGGGAAGTCTAAGAGGGATCGAACTGGAAATGTTGGTTGACCTCTGAGGAAAAAATTGTGAGCCCTGAGAAGAGTTTCAGAAATTACTCTGTACTCTAGAGGTGACACCACCCTGCTGCTGTGGAGCACCGGGAATGGGCTCTTGGTTTTGTGTACTTCCATGTAAGGTTTGAGCAAGGTTCTCAGGTCCATTAGAAACATTTGCATAACCAGGATGATACTGTGAAGATGGTGGTTGATTACCAAACTGATGCAGTGGACTCTAAGCGGTAGATCTTACATAAAAAAATAAGAAAACTCGTTACTCAAAAATCTAAACCCACCTCACAAACAAGAACATCTAACACGGACAAATCAATCGAGAAAAAACATACAAAAATACCATAATGCAGTTGAACTCCATAATGCAGTTAAATCCTTCTTTGTGAAGTTGTAGATGTTATCCTCCACCTAAAACACCAAAAAGGAAACCCATCAGTTAGGGTTATGTATCTATTTGTACATACTTTGGTCCTGATACAACTCTAACACTACAACACTTTTATGTTGAATAATGTAGTCAAGAGAATTGCTACTAAATTTAGGAAGCAAACATGGTAGCATTCTATAACATTAAAGGTGAAATGTAACGGTAGGATTAATCATTCTTTAATGAGAAATAACAACCTCTGGATCTTTGTTGAAGGTCCTCGGCAGGGTCAGAGTCCAGTGTATATAGAGACTAACTCTGTTAGATCCATCTCAAGAAATGATGGTCGCACTACTGAAAAACGAAGAATGACATAAGATGACCAAACATAAGAATCTATAAGCCAGAATACTCCACAACTATAACATCAATTCAACTACTGCCAACACAGTCATACAGATATGTGGTTCCTTAGAAATAAGAATTCTATGATAATTATACCAAAATATTAAGAAGGTTCCATATCAATATGAAGTGCTTTCCTTTTTTCAACAATTTCCTCAAAGCAAATTAAGATGGATCTCTCAGTACCAAAAACGATATATGAACTTACACTAATTTTAGTATGCTAATAATCTGTTTCACTGGCTTGAAAGCGCTGAAGTATCTTTCACCAACTGTGCAATATGTAATCTTGCCTTGCAGCTGTGAGCATTCAAAAGTTAACTATTAGAGCCATTACAACACATAATAATTTAATAACCATTAGTTTACAACAGAATACCTCAATAATAACTGTATACTTAGAGACTCCCTAGCATTTTTTTCTATAATACCGGGCCTAAACAGATGAATCAACTTACTAAAAACAAATGATTATGAACTATGAAAAATAATTATGTGGATGAGCCATTTTATCAAACAGATGAACATCAATACGGACAATAAGATCTGCACTTTCACTTCTCCTGATATCATCATTCTACACAACATAAAAAACCATTGACTCAAACAGAAAACAATTATCTGGGTGAGCAAAAAGAAATTATTATCACAAACATCAGAGCTTCTTGTACACCAAACAAACTCATCTATCAATTACTAAAAACAGTAAGAATACAAATAAGTATCAAAGACAAAAATCATTCAAATCAGTCGAATGAAAGATTTTAGTTCTTCTCACCATTGGGAAACTTTAAGTTTGCTTCAAATAAGCCTTCTCTGTATTGAATAGATCAAAAAATAAAAAACCAATTAAATCAACAGTGAATAGAGAGAATCTACAAACCTAAACATCCCTAAATCAAAACCCAATAAACATAGATTAGGGTTTCAAAAGCTAAACAAAATCAAAGAATTGAGATAGATGAGGAGGGTGAGATTGGTAAGATGCAATAGTATTCTTCATCACTACCACCACCAAAACCCACCTCTTCTTCTTCTTCTCCCGTCTATAAACATCCAATCTGATCTTCTGCAAATAAAAAAAATTAAAAGGGATTTTAATTTTGAACCAGAAAACAAAGACGAAATTAGGGAAAACAGATATTTGAAAAATTCTAACACTGAATATTATTACCTAATCACGACCCAAATCTTAGACAGGAAATATCAAATTAAGGTTGTAGATCGAAGAAATTCGTTACAAATTCCACAAAAATGATGTGTTTTCATTGATTTGTTGATTAAAGATGTCTAGGTTTTTATTTCTCACAGTGATAGTGAGATGAATAAGGTGAAGAAAAAAAAATTGGTTACAGATTCAACTCTCGGTGAGGAAGAAAGAAGAATAAGGTGGTGGTGGTGGTGGTGGTGGTGGTAGTGGTGAATATTTTGCTTTATGTGTGAAGGTGATGGAGAAGGAGAAGTAGAAAGAGAGAGACCAGCAATGGCGAGAGAGGAGAAAGAGAAAGAGAGTCTGTGAGAGAGGTAGAGAAAAAAAAGTAAATAGGTTTCTCTCTCCTTTAAGATAGATAAGGGAGATACTATTCGATCCTACCAGCAAAACATTACCATTGGTGCATCTTTGTAGAAGTCAACTAAACTCCTAACACAACGACCACTTGACTTTAGTCAATGGCACAACAATAAGTGTTGTTGTCTAAGTCCACAAAAGTTTTAGCACAACGACAACTTGACTTTAGTCAAGGACACTTTCTGTACGTAGTTACGCCGAGATATTTAGGTTTGTGTCGTTTCATTATGTCTCTGATAGCCCATTTTCCACTAGTGGAAACTTGCCAGCCTGGTAACCTTTAACGGTCGGGATTTTGCATCTTGAGAGTAAGGGAAACCGTTGATCGTTGCACGCCTTTGTTTTGGTAGCCGCGTAGTGAGGGCCAACGTGGTGGCACGGCTAGGTTGGCATGCCATTGGCATGGCAAGGTTTGGCGTGGAAAAACTTAGGTTTTCGGGCCAAAGGTTACCATGTGTCGTCTGGTACCCTTGGATGGTTAGAATTTGCTCCTGGGTTGAAGGGAAACCGTTGATTATTGCACGCCTTCGTTTTAGTGGCCGCGTAGGGAAGGCCAACAGGGTGACGCCGCTAGGGTGTGGTTAAAATTGGCATGTGGGGCCAAGGGTTCGCCTTGGGCGTGGCTAGCTTTGGCAAGGTGCGATTTTGGCTTGGCATGCGGGGCCAAGTGTTTTCCATGGGCGTATGGCGTGGCTAGGGTCAAGGCAAGGGCGTTTGGCTTGGCATGATGTGACTAGCTAGCATGGCTAGGGCCAAGGCAAAGTGTGTTTGGCATGGCGCGACTAGCTTGGATAGGTTTAGTTTGGCTTGGCATGTAGGGCCAAGGGTTCGCCTTGGGCGTGTGGCGTGGCTAGGGCCAAGGCAAGGGCGTCCGGCTTGGCATGATGTGACTAGCATGGCTAGGGCCAAGGCAAAGTGCATTTGGCATGGCGCGGCTAGCTTGGCTAGGTTTGGTTTGGTTTGGCATGTGGGGCCAAGGGTTCGCCTTGGGCGTGGCTAGCTTTGGCTAGGTGCGGTTTTAGCTTGGTATGTGGGACCAAGGGTTTTCCATAGGCGCATGGCGTGGCTAGCTTAGGCTAGGTGCGGTTTTGGCTTGGCATGTGGGGCCTAGGGTTTTCTATAGGGGCATGGAGTGGCTAGCTTGGGCTAGGTGCGTGACCAGGCTAGGGTTTTGGGGCAAAGGTCGTTTGGTAACCTTAGACGGCCAGGATTTGCTCCTGGGATTGAAGGGCAACCGTTGATTGTTGCACGCCTTCATTTGATAGCCGCGTAGAGAAGGCCAGTATGGCGGTGCGGCATGGGGCCATGGCGAGGTGCGTTTGGCATGGCGTAGTAGGTGTGGCTGGCATGATTTGCCATGGGCACGGAGGTGCGGCTTAGCATGGCAGGCATGCTTTGGCGCGGTCGGTGTGGCTGGCATGATTTGCCATTGGCACAGAGGTGCGGCTAGCATGGTTTGCATGCTTTGGCGCGGTCGGTGTGGCTGGCATGATTTTCTATTGGCACAGAGGTGCGGCTAGCATGGTTGGCATGCTTTGGCGCGGTCGGTGTGGCTGGCATGATTTGCCATTGGCACACGTGGGAATTAGGGTTTGGCTTGTCGTAACCCTAATTTGAAAAAGATACCCCGGTAATTATTTAGGAACACATTAAAGGTTTAACTAATTTTTCCTAGTAAATGATTGTTACTTTAAATGTTGTGACATCACTGTCTGCTATGGTTTAGTGTTTTCGATTTTAACCCTAAGCTAAAAACCACCATCAACAACAAGTAGGGAATGTTTTGACATCTTCACATGTCTTCGAAATTTACTAATAAAGTCTTCATGTACTAAACTGTCCAGTGTGAACTATGACTTAGCAATTGCACATGACCTGCAAATCTAGGGTCCTACTTTTCTGAATGAAGAGACAAATTAAGTATTATTGCATATATCACAGGTAAGGTGATGGTGACGAGACGATCTGCTCGCACGAGTGATGTGGTTGTGATGTTGTTGTAGAAAATGGTAAATAAGATGTTTTCCTCTCGAACTTGTGAAGGATTTTTTTAGATTCAAATAAAACTAGAAAACTCAAAGAAGGTTGTTATCAAGATTTTAAGATCACTGAGACTATGGATTCCACCAATATCCAATTTATATGTGATTTAATCTAATCAATATCCATGCAACTCTTTACGTTTAAAGTGATTCTAATATTTTGCAAAAGTAGATTTTTAGAAGAACAAGTGTATTTCGAAAGCATATAATATCAAAAACCTAGGAAAAATCATTCAATCAATTCTAAATCAAGGCAAATAATCATAAAAGAGATATTGCAAAAATTAATATGAATAGAAATTACCACACAAATCTTGGAAAATTAGCTTCCTCCGTCGCCTCAGTAAAGGGGTTTAGCTCCTCATATTAATCATGTGCTCAAAATAGGTGTTCATAGCTCAAAAATGTGAAAAACAAGAGAAAGCTAATAACTCAGGCAGTTTGCAACGCTGAAGAGGCGTTACAGAATAAATAAGACTGCCTTTAAACGCTGAAGAAATAAGACTGTTACAAAAGAAATAAGACTGCCTTTAAACGATACTTACATACAATGTAGATTTGCCCCGTTCTCTGCGACAGACTTTGGCTGTTTGTTCTTCGTCTTCTTCTTCTCCTCCACCTGCTGCAGCTGCAACTCTTCAATTCACTTCTGCAGCTTTTCTTTATCCTCTGTAGCGTACCCCCAACTATCGATCCTCTTTCCGGTACTCTCCCAAACTATTTTATAAACCTACAGGCCGATTATAACTTGTGCAAATCCTTCCTTTCTTTCTCTTCCAAATTACGGAAATAT